>CM052328.1:13867508-13879096 GCA_028455615.1 Lasioglossum zephyrum | reverse complement strand
ATTTATAAGCATTCGAAACCTTCTTGGGTTTATTTTGCTTTACATGAATAATGTAGGTAAATACAATAACGTGGATTACAGAAATAATACAATAAGAGTTCTATGAAATTCAAGTGAACATAACAGCAATATCCGTTGACGCTAAATATGTAGGTTACAGCTTTGGAAAAAGGAGTGGATGCTAGTACAAGCTTTGATATTTGGCTTTGCGATAATTGTGTCTATGAGAATTTATTAGTTTCCGTCTTTGTGAATTGTACAGTTCGCATTGCCATATTATGTGGTCCAGGTTTAGTGACACAAAGAACACAAATCCTCAAATAGGTTAATAATGATTGTAATTTTTCAGGATTCTTGGCTCTGAACCATCCGGATGCCCTAGGAAACCAAGGCTTGAAGGATCAGCACTTGGTTTTGCAATGGGTGCAGAAAAACATAGCTCGGTTCGGTGGTAATCCTAAACGAGTGACCATCTTCGGTGAAAGTGCAGGCGGTGCATCCGTAGGATTTCACACTTTGTCCGAGAAATCCAGAGGTACGTGAAAACTGATAATATTGGAACGTTAACTACATTAACTTAATTTCTGTCCTACCTCGACTGACATTTCAATAACTGTCTTAAATGTGGAGCAGTGCATAATGCGATAACATATCTGTTTCTAATTAGGACTGTTCCAACGATCGATCAGTATGAGTGGAACACCTTTGTGTCAGTGGGCGTATCACACACCTCAAAGTGCTTATCAGAGTGCTCACGAGCTCGGTCGTCTTCTCGACAAAATCGAAATCACGAAGGAAGATTTGTTGATGCAGCTTCAACAAACTCCTGCTGAAGCCTTGGTCACTGTATCGATGAAAGTCAATTTGGTAATTGCAATGTTCTGCAATATTCTGCCTTTCTAGTGCAGTCTAGTGACGAAGTTGCTTTGCAATTTGAACATTTTCAGAATGCGTTGCCGTTCCGACCGACGATAGAGGATCCTAACGTTGCAACTGACAACAGTGCATTTCTAACTGAATGTCCCATACAAAAATATTTAACTGGAGACTTCACACCGCACCCCATGATGATGGGACGCACTCACGACGAAGCATTGTTCTTCTTGGATGGTGAGTATCGTAAATATAAGCACTGATGGATTCAAGGGTTGCTTGTCTCAAAAAATAAAATTAATTCAAAATTGGACATAATACATACTCGTAACGTAACAATCTTAAATAACTAAATAAATAATAAAGTAAAAAAAAAACACCATGCAACTTTTGTTTGAGACATATGTTTCGTACAACAAATAAATTACACGATATTTAATAAATTAATATTTCTTGTAGCTTAATACGTATAATAATTATATTGTTCGATGTTCTTGTTCGACAGAGTATGTTGGGAGTCCATCGAACCACGCAGCATCAATGGCAATGTGGATGAGCCAACTGACTGTTATCGACACGTCCGTGAACAATCAACTTGCTAATGTTCTATCGAGAAATTTTGAGCAAATTCCTCCTGAGGTTCTCGAGCAGGTTCTGACTCTCTTTACTGACACCTTCTTCACAGCACCAATTGACATCACTCAAAGAATCGTATCAGTCTGGAACAAGAATTATCCTGTTTATTATTACCGACTGTCGTACGCGTCGAAACACAGCGTTCACTCCTTGGTGGGCCAGACTGTGAAAGGCAAGACATTCTATTATAGAAAACGCAACAAAAAACGAATAAATTAAATGAACAAATAAAACTTTGTTTTCAGGAACCAGTCACGTTGACGACATCGGTGATCTGTTCAACGTGGTTGCCTTGAACGTTACGACAGACCCGACATATCCGTACAACATCTTCAGGAAGAAGATGGTCAGGTTGTGGACCAACTTTGCTAAAGAAGGGTAACAATAATACATATAATTTGAAAAATAATTATCGTGTTTGAAATGTTAACGGAATGAAAGTATTTTATTTTTATCAGAAACCCAACGCCGAGAGTATCAAATCCTGAAATCGATTTTGATGTGATTTGGGAGGACAGTAAATCAACAGGAGCACAATTAGACATCAAAATTGACCCCGTTATGCAACCTCGGTTAGTTAATGCTGTGACTCAAGCCTACGAAGGAGTTTTGTTCGCTCAACTTCCGCTTCGAACCGCCTGCATCAATTTGCCACCATTTCCTTTCGGTATTAGCAATTTCGGACCGTGACGATTATTAACTATTTATATACTTGATTTTTCTTAGAAAAACTTACTTAAAAGTACTTTAGGCGCACAATTCGATCGTTTGTTACTTCTTATAAAGAAATTTTCGAAATTATCACGTTAAATCGACGTTTAGATCATTTTCAGAATTTATTTAAATTGCGTTTGCTTTTTGGTAAAATTAAACTTTTGAATACTGTAAGGCACGTGTGAAGCACATGCTGGTTTCCGAGACACCATTCATTATTAACAACAAATACGATCGATAGAAGAAACATATTAAAAATACTTTATTTGTAAAAGAACGAATTTCGAGTACTAAACCAGTATTATTCGCAATATGTACATATATACAAAATATACATATACAAAAATCCATCGTTGAGCTTTGTTTTCAAAATTTCCTCCGATATTCCACAATCGTTGAAGTTATAACGATACTTCCCTAAAATAATTCACCTAGACAAAGTTACAATAAATGAAATTTTATCATTTCTTTTATATCGATTGCTTCGGTCAGTTTACCATTAAACTTTCATTAAAACTATTTAGCAGAGTTTGATAATATTCTCGGAAGTAATCTACAGCAACATTAATCACGAACAAAAGCAGCCTGGGACCTGGCAGCAATCATTCCATCACCCATCGTCCAGCGATCACGTGTCTCCGAGCAAACATCAACCACTTGGCAAAACTTTAATTAATCACCATTTGCCAAAACACGATAAATAACGTCTAATAAACGTAATTAACAAACCCGCACGTGTATATCCAATACTGACGTTACACGTAATATATCTATCCCATTGTCTTGGGATCTTAGATCAACAGTAATTCGCTATAAAAACCAAGCTACGAGCATACTGAAGCACCTTCCAATTTGTCCACCGACCAGACAAAGATGAAGTTTCTCCTGTACGTAGCCGTCGCGGCTTTGGTGTCATCGGCGCAGTGTCTGGTGATCAGGCATGTTGACGGAGGTATAGTAGAAGTTCTTCCAATTCTTTCATTACTAACTGACCACCAGTAAAAGAGTCTTTAAAAATATACTGTGTTCCAATCTCATCCTCTTTCTGACTATCAGTGAAAGAGGCATCAGAAAGGTCGTGCTGTGTTCCAATCTCATACTTTTTCAGACTCTTCTGGCTCCTCTTCTGAGGAACTTTCAGGGGACCCTGTCCCAGTAGCGCATTCGTCCGGCGAGGTACATGTAGTGGAATCTGTCCCAGTATTGCCATCGTCCGGCGAGGTACATGCAGTAAACCCTGTCCCAGTATTGCCATCGTCCGGCGAGGTACATGTAGTAAACCCTGTCCCAGTATTGCCATCGTCCGGCGAGGTACATATATTACCATCTATCCCAGTATTGCCATCGTCCGGCGAGGTACATATATTACCATCTATCCCAGTATTGCCATCGTCCGGCGAGGTACATATATTACCACCTATCCCAGTATTGCCATCGTCCGGCGAGGTACATATATTACCATCTATCCCAGTATTGTCACCATCCGAAAACAGCGAAGAAAACCTTAGCCAGCTGCTGCCTGAACATGGCATATTGGGTTTGGACTCGCTGGAGCACATTGGAAAAGGTGATTACGCCGCTCAACTGTCCAAAGAACTAAGCAAACTGCTGCACTGATTCGGTATTCATCTAACAGTAGGTGTTCCAGGAGTAGGAAAAGGCCACTGTGCCCCAGGTCACTCTGAAGGTCACCCAGGAGTCCAAAGAGTATCGAAGAGAAACGTCGCTAACTTGTTCCCCGTCGCAGGCGATATGTTTGGAGGGATGATACACACTGCTGAGGATGTTGTCGGAAGCATGATCCCCAAGTTCGGTAAAAGGGATGTCAGTGGTCTGTTCCCCGCTAATGGTGGTGGTGCCATAGACGACCTGGTCAACAAGGGTCAGGACTTCGTTACCAGCTGGATCCCTAAAGGAAAGAGGAATGTTGAATCGGTTTTACCCATTGGTGCTCTCAACGGATTGATCCCCAAGTTCGGAAAGCGGAATATTGCAAACCTTTTACCCATTGGTCCTCTCAAGGGATTGATCCCCAAGTTCGGAAAGCGGGATATTGCAAACCTTTTACCCATTGGTCCTCTCAAGGGATTGATCCCCAAGTTCGGAAAGCGGGATATTGCAAACCTTTTCCCCATTGGTGGAGGAATGGCCAGTGCTGTAATTAATCCTATAGAGGACATGTTTGGACTAATTGTTCCTAAGTTTGGAAAGATACAGAAGAGAGAACTCATCATGGACGGAATCGAAGCGATTAACGATAACCTGTTGAAGCCAGCTATGCAAACCGGTGTGAACATGGGCAACCGATTTGTTAAGGTTCTTCTTCAGCCGATCTCCGAATAAAGTCGCTGATATTGTTAAATGTAAGTGTCGCTAGTTAATAATAAGTATAATTAGGGAATATGATGTAGAACAAAGACTTTCCTGATTTTTTTAGCTAGCGAAAATTTTTAAATGTTGCTTTCATTTGTTCACAGATACAGCGAGATGCGGACGGCGGTCTGAGATGACTTTTGGACACAGTTTGCATTTATGAGGAAAATATTGTAGTGATCAGTTCCGTATATGTAATTCTCTAAGCCTGCGATTTGTATTTTTATGTTGATTGCAGGATACTGTTTGTTAAGCAAGAAAAATCAATAAAACTCTTTAACACAAAAATCTTCCCTTTTTTATGTCAATCCTTCCTCTTTATTGTTTAAACTACGAGTCGTTGCGACTACCTAAAATTTAGACATTGAGCAAAGCAAGATACCGATTGTTTTTATTACTGAGAAATTAAATTAATCAAATTATCAATTTATAATACCTTCTGAGCACCCGAGTTCAATAATGCGAATCTCTTAAGGCAGAAAATGATAATCTTAATTCTTCCCTTCAATTAGTTACTAACATATGAAATATACATAAACAATCACAGTTCGATTATCAATAGTTATTAATATTATACTTCGAGTCTCAAGTCTTATAAAAATTATGGAAGCTATTCAAATGCTTCTTCAATATTATTAACCAAATTATATTGAATACTGTTTATTTTTCAATTTTTCAAAAAATTAAATTAGATAATTAGCACAGGTCACTTTGTATGCAGTGACGGAAGTATTATGCAGAGCTATAATTTATGTACGTCGAGCGATACAGTAACCGCAGTTTCCGTCATCTTGGAAAACTATCATCGAATAAGCCGGATTTTGTACTTCCGTCTATTTGTAATCATTATACGCAGTATATTTATTTAGAATAGTTTCACAGACGAACAAAAAAATAATGGACGGCTAATTTAATTTCTGTTGTCCTTTTTATAAAACAACAATATTTAAAAAACCTCTCAAAAGACATTAAGTTACTAGAAACGACTCCAAATTGACTCATTGTTGAATTGTTCATTACGAGAGACAGTATGTACTATCAACACAACTAGTTTGGAGTATTGAAGAAAAGACAATTACAAAAGGCGCCCATTTTATTAATAAAATGTTCAAAATATACATATAGATAAGAATGTTTCATATCAAACGAATCGTCTGTCGATGTTTCCGCCATCTTGTCAAGGACCACATCGAAGACTGTATAAATATTATAATTTATTCAAACAACGTTGTACTAACTTGTATTCTAAGAACCGTATTTAGTGACAAACAATAAATATATTTCAAAGTATAAGTCGTTCTATTTAGCACACCCTTGTCCATCCTTCTCCCTTAACTATTTATTTATGTCTTTCACATTCAATATTTTTTAAGAATTCTAAAAATTGATGTTACAGTCTTAAGAATAAAATGTTTAAAAATTCGAAGAACTCGATAATAAAAATAAGCACGAAGGTCAGCTGGCACCTGATCAACAAAATGAGTACATCGCATAAATATTACTGGCAACATTTAATCGACAAATGCAAATTTTAATATCACTTTCCACCACTTTCGGAGCAACTTTCAAAGCTTTCAGACATTTTTAGACCCAGAGCACCTTAGTCGTAATTTTGTCTTCGACTACTTTCCATCCGCCATTGTTCAATGCGGCACGTGTAAGCGATGACTTCATGTAAAACATTACCGTTTCTTCTGCAAACAACATCAATCAATTTTCCAACTATAATACAATGCTTCGAACACTTGTGGATCAAACGATGCATTGTTCAAACAATGTTTCAACTAACACCATCAGTATATAAACCAGGTCTATTCCGACTGCGGCATCATTGGCCCCGCAGGTAAACTACGATGGCTCGTGTCGCAGTAGTAGCCCTCGTAGTGTTGTTGTCGGTGACACAGTGTCTAGGAGAAGAATCAGAAGTAGTCCAGACCACTACCGGCCCTGTCGTAGGTATCACCAAGACGACAGCATGGCACGGTATCCCATACCATGCCTTCTTCAGCATACCCTATGCGGAGCCGCCACTTGGTCCTTTGAGATTCAAGGTAAAAGATCATTCTTTCCTATTGGAATTAGAACTACATTTCATCTATATAAGTCCCTAGCACGGGTCTGCCGAGGGACATTTATGCGCCAGGGACAGTATTCTTTGACTTTTGCCGAACGTAGAGAAGGACACCCGAGTCACGAGAAATGTGAACATAGCTAATCCAAATTTCCAACTTCTTTATTTTTCATCATTTTTTCATGGGACTTCGATGACGATATTCGTGGCATTTTTCCAATTAAAATGATACCAAATATGATATAATTACGATGATATTTATTTGTGTAATAGACAATTAAATTTTCGGGCGCGAGGAAGGATAGCACATGAGAAAGAAAGAAACGCAGAGGCTCTCCTATTTTGCGCCCGAAACTTTAATTGTCTATTACACAAGTAAACATCATCAGAATTATATCATATTTGGTATCATTTTAATTGGAAAAATGCCACGAATATCGTCATCGAAGTCCCATCAAAAAATAATGCAAAATAAGGAATTCGTAACTCCTCAAGTGGGTACACCCCGCAGTAGTGGGGATAGATCTAGGACATTTACAAGTCAGATTTTTGGGATATTTATGGATAAAATACTGTATCTTCGTAACTGTCGCAATCGTGTCTAAAGTAACTGTGAAGTAGCACTCTTTCTCAGGCCAAAATTATTGTGACGTTAATTCAAGGTTTAATGTCATATTAATTATAGTACGTTGGATTCGTCTTGATATCAGAAAATTCAGAAAATTAATATCATCTTGGAAATTGAGATGCACTTGAATTGAAAAATGTTAATAATTGTTTTAACACACTTTTAGCCCCCTGTTCCCAAAAAACCATGGACATCAGTTTTGAAGGCTGACACGGAAGGTTCAGTCTGCGCACAAGTAGACTTCTTCACAGGTGACTACATGGGTGTCGAGGACTGTTTGTTCGTCAACGTGATGACCCGACAGGTGAGTATCACTTGTCCATGTTTTATTCAATTCAATAATTTTAAACAATGCTACAGCTCGGCAATTCAACCCTAAAACCAGTTATGGTTTGGATCTACGGCGGAGCATTCTTTGCTGGATACACCAACACATCCTTGTACGGACCAGACTTCTTCCTTGAAGAGGATGTGGTCTACGCCAGCATTGCTTTCCGTGTCGGTGCTCCAGGTGCGCTAATCTATGTTCTAATGATTGTTTAAGAATAAAATGATATAGCAACACGTGCACCGCTTGTTTCCAGGACTTTTGGCGTTGGATCACCCTGGCGCTGTTGGCAACGCTGCGTTGAAGGATCAGATTCTGGCTCTGAAATGGATACAGGCTAATATTGCTGCCTTCGGTGGTGACCCTAATCAAGTGACCATTTTCGGAGAAAGTGCAGGTGCTGTTTCCGTTGGTATGCACGTTCTGTCAGAACAATCTAAAGGTATGTCAAATTATTTACCTCTTCGATGAACTTCTTGATGTAAAATTATCTACACTCTTGGTTTACAAGTTTTGCACACGAAACTTTCTTTCAAATATTCTCAACAAGTGAAATTGATTTGCTAAAGGGTGAATTCGGAAAGCAAAATCTATATGTGCTTGTTAATCCAGGACTTTTCAAGAGAGTGATCCAGCAAAGTGGAACACCCCTTTGTCAATGGGGCTTCCAAAGTCCTGAAAAGGCATACCAAAATGCTCGCGCTCTCGCTGTCAATCTTGGCTTCGACGGAGTCGGTGACGCAGCCTTGCTAGCCTTCCTTCACACTGTTCCGATAGAAGACATGGTCCGCAAGACCCTGCAAGTCGACTATGTACGTGCAATATTCGTTCATAATATTCCAATCTCAAAGATGTATGAATGAGTCAGTGGCGGGTGGAGTGAGTGAGACAGAGAGAGAGAGAGAACGTATGAAGCGAATGTGTGAATAAGATACACATTGTGAAGCAAGTCCCATTTCTTAGCAGTAAAGCTGAAATAAAGAAATAATAATAATTTGCACTTACTTTAAATGTTTTCAGGGCTTCTTGCCGTTCAGGCCAACGATAGAGAACCCTGACAACATAAAAGATGGCAGTGCGTTCTTGACAGAGTGCCCCATCGAGTTGTACAAGTCTGGAAAATTCACTAAGGTACCCACACTGATGGGTTACAATCAGGACGAAGGTCTCTTCTTCTTGAACTGTGAGTATGAGACTGACTCACAGATTTCACCAGTGAATTTATAGTTTAATTCGTTAACATTGTTTTCTAGACATGGTTGGCAAAAATGGAAACCGCCCGCAAGCGGTTGCGTCTCTCATAAAGAATTCGATGGGTATCAGCACTGCCGTTGACCAAGTATTAGGATCTATAACCGGAGCAGTGTTCGACATGGTGCCTGACTTCATGGTCGAGATGGTCCTCAATATTATGAGCAACATCATGTTCGTGTCTCCCATTGATCTGACGCAGAAATACATAGCGCAAGCAAATGGCGATAATCCTGTCTACTATTACAAACTCGGGTACACGTCGAAGTGGAACATCCACGAGTTGGTTGGCGATACTGTAAACGGTATGGCCGCGCACAAAATTTGTTTATTATCGACCAATAATAACTATATGGAAGTCAACGACCATAGCCTCGCTGCAAACACCGGTTCCCGTGCGATCACCGAAGTTAAACAGCATTTGGACGTGGCCGGGCTTGGATGGGTGACCGCATGGGTACCGTTGTTGGTCACGTGTTGTTGGCAAAAAGGTGGTTCGGAACCCACCGTAATTAAAAAGTAGGTCCCGCTGAAAATTAGGCTGAAATAGGTTGAAATTTGAGATTGGTGAATGGATTTGAAACCTTGAGGGGACCAAATATCAAAAACCTAATAACTATATGGATCATCATTATTTTAAGACGACAATTTCAGTGATGAATCAATACGTAATCGGTAACAAGTAGACTGCCTATTTTTATGCAAAATACAAAATTGTTTGCACCGATTGCAAGAAATAGAAATTACTAATGATCCTAATAGAGGAGAAATTATACATATATTGATGTCTTCGATTTTCCAAATTTCTCATATACTCAATTTCGCTATATCATATCATCATTTATTTAACGGTTCATTTTACAGGATTTTTTAAAATTATGGCTTCAGAAAATATTTAAAAAATGCTAAGATATTAAATACGACAGAATATAGTACGATTTTAATTTATTTCGGATCTAAAAAGGCTACTACCACGGATAATAAGTTTCTATTTTATTCGAGTTTTTGAAAATTGGACCCCAAAAATTTCAAATTGCATAAACATTCGATTTTCAAAATTTTTCACATACTCAATTTCGCTATAAATGCGTAAAGATCCCCAGTTTAGTAATAAGATCATTTAATCATTTCGATTAGTTAGCTAGAGATATGAAGAAAGTCGAGTTACGTTTTGAGAGATGTTCTTGATTCCAGGAACTGCTCACGTCGATGATATTGGCTACTTGTTCAACGTGAAAGCGTTGAATGCGCCGACAGATCCGAATCATTCCTTCAACCAGTTCAGGAAGAAGATCGTCTCCTGTTGGGCCAACTTCGCTAAACAAGGGTAAGATATTGTCTTTTATTTTTACACCCCCTCCCACAACACTCCTACATTACTAGGACATTATTGCCTAATGTGGTAGCAGATATCAGGTGGTCCTGTTTACCATTATTTGCGCTCCATTCTTTTGTTCCTTGTTTCCATTCATTCATCCACTTCTTCGGTACAACATTTGCCTTTCTATTTAATTTTATGGACCACCCCATTTTCCTCAGCTGTTACCTCTTCACCACACAACTATGTCCAAATGTGACGTTACAATAGGAAATACGTCATTAGAACAAGATTTGCGTTCAACGGTGAAAATTGACCACCCCTTACTTTTCTTTTTGCAGAAACCCTACACCACCGAATCCACAAAGCGAGGGTCCGACGTTCGGCGTAACTTGGGCGGACAGTAAAGCAACCGGCGCACATTTAGAGATCCTTGAGAAGGCTTCCATGAAGTCTAGCAGCTTAGACCCAATAACAGTATCCTACGAGGACGGATTGAAGGATAGACTGCCAAATGAGACCGGCTGCAAAGCGTCAACGCCTTCGGCACCTGTGGCAGCTGCGGCACCTGCGTCATCAGGTCTACTGCGTATGTTCTTCTAGTGAAAATCGCATTGGACACCAACTGGATACTTAAATTATCATTTAACGTAGAGTAGAAGCATACAATAATAAATAAGCATGCGTTACAATTTGAGAAATGTATGTGATACAATAAATATGCAAGAAAATTAAAACAATCTTGTGCGGAATTATTTCGCACGTTGACGTCAATGTTGATCTCTATCGAAATCATAATTCTACTATGTACTATGTATATATTTCTCGATCATTTTTGTATTATCGAGACATAAGCAATCCTCGGAAAACAAGTATACTCCCTTAACAAGAGTTTGCAATCTATGCTAAGACAATGTTGCCAAGCAATTTAGGATAACTCGCTGCAAACAACGATAAAGTGTACATCGTACATTTAGACAAAATGTATATGGTGCGAAAACAAGGAAGCGCGGCGTGTCTAATTAGACTCCAAACAATACGGGCAAATAAACAATGGGCCGGTTTGCTCTAGGCGAATAAGTAGTTATTTGTACGATCGTGTCGCCTTGGGCAATGTCTGTGCGAAATAATAAAACATAACTCAAGTTTATAATGCTCTACAACAGCTGTTTATTCTCTAAGAAATCTATACAGTAATCTGTAATCCAGCACCAAGTGTATTGTACAATACGATACATAAAAATTCTACAACTCTCGCATTTCATTAATCCGTTAATTCGAGAATTTATGAGGCAATTAAATAATTAGACCGCGGAGCTTTATGCAAAGTAAAAATTGTCTGCACTCACTGCAAGATACAGGAACCATTTGAGCAAGTTGGAAGTAATGTATTGAC
>CM052328.1:13657496-13867408 GCA_028455615.1 Lasioglossum zephyrum | reverse complement strand
TCACGGGATACTTAGTCGTGGAATTGAAGTCCAACTACCAAAAATCGATAATAATTATAGTGTTTGTAGGCGATGCAAATTATCAGTGGTCCTTACCATTGGAGTGTACACGTTCAAACTCAAACAATCTTCGTCCCCCATATACGTGTTTAGCTCGAAGAGTGTGTCATATTGTGGGCAAACTGAACCTTCCTCTGTTGCATTGAACACTTCAGTCCATGGGTCTATTGGCCTTGGAGGCTGCGAGTTCGAAATCAATTGCTATAAATCCTCCATGCATGATATTGTTTCTCTTTGTGCAACTTAATACGTTTAGTAATTTATTAGTAAACTGCGGATATTTATGCTTTTGTAAGAAAAATTGAGAAGATGAAATCCAAAATTCATAAAAAATTTTAAAAACTGAAGATGTCAATATATGTATGATTTATGAAGAAATGACATTCAATTTCGTTTCTATTCCTTGCAATCGATACAAACAAATTTTATTTTGCATGAAGATCCACAGTCTATTGATTCGATACGGACAATAATGTGAACAATATTTTGAAGAATGGTACAGCAATGTTTAGTGGCGGTTTACAGTCGCCATTCGAGTGCTAAGAGCTGAATTCTCGAACTACAAAATTTTGTCTAAAAAACAATGAAGAATAAATGTTAATTAATTGTTTTGACTCACCACAAATCGATACTCTCCAACCGGTGGTTTGGCGAATTTGATTCCCTTAAAAATGGAATAGGGGACATTGTTGAATGCTGTTTTATCATGATACCCCTGCACTGGTCCCGATGCTGTCTCAACGATCGATGTCTGAACTAGTGCTTGACAGCGAATACATATTGCCAATAAGATAGACAAGATCACAAGAATATACTCGCGAATCGAAATCCTTTCCATATTTTTTTTTAATATACTCCAATTCTCCTACAATGTTGACGTCTGTGCTTGAAGTGCATGCTCGAATTGTATCAACATTTCCTTTTATAAGATGTTTTATCTTTCTTGCCATAATAAACCATACCATATTGTCGAAGGACGTAAACTTGAAGAACATGTCATTAGATATAATTACCTCGCACAGTAATCAATTGTTATCGGTGTGTCAAACAAGTTTCTTGCGATATTTTTTCGAATATTACTTCCCCGCACGTTTTTATCTTCGCTTTTTTATCAAAGTTTCTGTTTTTTTTTGTTTTCAAGAATTCTGCAGGTGCTATTAAAGTGTCTATCTATCTAAAAATTATGTGAATTATCAGCAAACCTATTTATCTAACGGACGCAGTCCACGTCCAATCATGTTTATTTATTCTGAGAATCTTATCGAACGCACACAGTATGATGTAAAAGAAAGTAAATGTTTTGTTAAATAATTGAGATCCATAATATTAAGACATCTAACGAAATTATTAATGACATTCTAACCATCGTATCACCCAGAAATAGGTTGTTCTACGCTATAATTAAACTTCACGAAGATAAAAGTGTTTTTTTAAAATAACATTTTCCAACCATCTGGGTGGTTGGCGATACCTGTAATTACGAAAAATAATTTTCAACGATTCCAGGAGACGATTTTACAGAATTACAGCCATTTAGATATGGATTCTAAAACGCAATATGTAACTAGAAACTAATCGCACGTGCGGTCAGTATATCTCCAGTGTCAAGGCCCGTCAAATTCTTGTGCAAACAAGACTGTGCCATCATCTGCTCCACTGCATACAGGGTTTACACTCCAAATTCACCCTTTGGAAATCAATTTCGCTCTTTTACGAATACAGTATTTCTAAGTAAGTTGTAAAAAAATCAAATCAAATGTAGACTGATTGTTAAGAAACTCAAAATTTCATTTATTCCGAGGAAGTACATCAAATACCTATTTAAAAGTAATTACAGCATTACAAAACAGTAAAAGATTTAGAAAATTCAAGAATGATATAATGTTGCTTTTAACGTAACAAAGTCGTTAAGGGATGAAGTGAATTTCCTTATTCTTGCTTCTCAAAATCAATGCAAAACATTTTATATCATTACCAATTCATCAACTTTGTAATGTATGAAAACTGTTATGTAAATATGTATAGTCATTGCAGCCATTTGGTGATTAATAAATTTTAAGAATTAAAGGACATATGTACTTATTGACACCGTTCACATGTGTCTAAATAAGTATGTAATTCAATCTAAAATGGTGGGAAATTGATTTACAAAAGGGTGAGTGCCGAGTGCCGAATCTGTACAGAACAATTGAGCAACGAGATGAATTTGGAGCCGAAAATCTCGACGCCGGTATTGGAACAGAACCAGCAGATAAGGTTCGTGCCTCCCATAAATTATCGAGCGATACCTAGAACACTATAATCGCATTTACGAAATTCCAACAATATATATGTCTCTCGTTGACACGATAGATTAATTCGATCGAGAGAAGGTGTCCTCGCCGTGAAACGCAACAGTAGCAAATGGGACCGCCTTCGCAATGCTCCGTTTCCCCGGTGTCTCGTGATCGAAAGTGAAATCTATTCGACACCTCTCCGCCTGTCCAGATCTTGCGAGATCATAGTGATCTTAACGATCGTCGTTGAATAACAGCCTGACGTGCTCTTAATCGCTTTAAGCTGCGAGAAAACGGTCAGAACCGCGTACCACCATCGAACCTGATAACCGAGACAATCCTGGATTAATTCAAGTGAGTTTCTTGCTGCTCTTTCTGTGATAAGATCGTTCATTTTTTTCAATCCTTTATTCAACAAAATTAAATTTGACTTTTGTGCATTATGCTCCCAATATTATGTAACTGAAAAATAATATTCCTTTTGTAAAAAACCAACCTGTGCCAACTTTCAAGTCGATATCCCTACAACATGATGAATACTAATCAAAAAAGTTAAATAGGACTATTGTGCGTTATGATCCCACTATTATGTAACTGAAAAATAATATTCCTTTTGTAAAAAACCAATCTGTGTCAACTTTCAAGTCGATATCTCTACCACAAGGGCAGTTTCGTAAAAAATTACGAAAACATCTGTGAACTTTCTTTGTAATGGCATGCAGAACTGTGAATTTTGTCCGAATTTTTCGCTGCGAGATCGATTCCGAAAAAATCCCAGAAACCGCGCCAGTCTTCAAATG
Source organism: Lasioglossum zephyrum (assembly GCA_028455615.1). Lineage (NCBI taxonomy): Eukaryota > Metazoa > Arthropoda > Insecta > Hymenoptera > Halictidae > Lasioglossum > Lasioglossum zephyrum. Next base: position 13,864,272 of record CM052328.1, on the reverse strand, counting down.
GAAATTTCATCTTGAAGATTCAACAAAAAAAGTCGCAAAAAATCATTCAACCCTTGTGTAGTCAACCGGGTACACATTAACTGTGTTTCTTTCAAGATAAATATTCTGTTTTGTCGATCGTACGAATTAATAAAAATTAGTTTATGATATCGGCGCACAGGTTCGATCAAAGAAACAACGAAGTAATTTTGCAATTTATAAAATTATTCTCAACGTTTCGATCCGATTCTGGATCCTTTTCAAGAGAATTTTGCGTTTGCTATGTGTAAATTATCAAAATTCTCTTGAAAAGGATCCAGAATTGTTCGAAACGTTGAGAAAAATTTTATAAATTGCAAAATTGCTTTGTTGTTTCCTTGATCGAACCTGTACGCCGATATCATAAACTAATTTCTATTTCTTTCAAGAATTTGTTAATGTTCCTCAAAAAAATATTCCTATAAAAATTCCTCTGAATGTCCTTTCTCTTTTCTCCAATATATTAATTTACAGTCTTATAATGAGAATGTGAAATACAGAAAGAAAGGTTCTAAATAATCTATACATTTTGGTTGACTATATGTAAGAGTTAAAAAGCCTGCATCTTCGAACAAAAGGAACAAAGACAGTTCAATACTCTCGGACATAATTGACAGGCGGATCGCAGGCCGCATATCAATTTCGTTTTCCCAGGGAGCAATTAGTTACGCGGCCGTTGCGCCAACCTTCGCTCGGTTGACACTATTACATCAGCTCGATGAACGATCATAATCGCCACGGTCGGTCGCGATCCTATCATCATCGACATCGGCACAGACACAGAAAGACAGAGGCGCATGGTGCGCCTTAAAGCCAGTCTCTTTCTCCTTGGTTTTTCCTGTGTTGACTGCCACGGCATATTGATCGTCCGACACGTGACTAAATCTCAATGGCGAGATGCTGCGCGGCGCAGGGTTCGTTCACTTTGATTACGTTCGATTCGTTAGTTCGCGATAGACGCCGCGAGCGTTATCACTCCTCGCGAGTTTTCGATCCGATTCGATCGACTGGATCCGCTGGATCATCGAACGCCACGTCCGAGATCAACGTGACGGCCGATCAACGGCTACCATCGTCGCCATCATGACAGGTTGCTCTTCGATCTCTCTTCCAGATTGACGATCGATTGTCATACATCATTGATAAGTTTTCAACAATTCTATACAACGAAATTTTCAAAAACAGACTACAACATACTTTGTGTGGCAAAGAATTGTTTTTAAAAAATTAACACATTTCGTGTGAGTTTTTAAACAATTTTTCTGCAGGAGCAAAATTTGTGCAGGAGAAAAGTATTCGAACAGTAAATTGAAGATTGAAGCTTTCCCTTTACAACGAATGTTTGAAACTTAATCAATGATTTCTTTTAGTCGATTTATTGAGCTTCGAACGATCGACGCGATTTTTGTAAGGAAATCTTTATTCCCTAAAACAGCCGAAAAATTGTAGACTGTGTCTTGGCTTCCTCTTTTTAATAAAATAACTGTAACATACTTTGCGTGACAAAGACCTGTTTGAGAACATTGACACATTTACTATGGCAATAAGTGTACAGACTTTTCGAACAATTTTTCTTGTACATCCACTGCCACGTAAAACACAGTGCAGGAGGAGAAAAGTATTCGAATACTAAATCGAAGATTCCCGTTTGCAACGAATGCTTGAAACTTGATTTACGAATCATTGTAGTCGATTTATTGAGCTTCGAACAAACGGTGTGATATTACAAATTTTTATTCGCGGCGCAAAGGTTCGATCATTTACAACAACAATAGCTAATTGTAATATCGTGAAGATAAATTACGATCGATAACTAATTAATTAATTATTGAACGGTGTAATCTCTGCAAAAACGGTAATTCCTCATTTTTGTTGCAACACTGTAAGTGTGCAAAAGGCTAAATAAATTTTCCTCGAGCGCGAGATGTTTTCCTTAATTCGATTCTTACGTGTAACGCTTCGGTAGAGATAATCACGTGCCATAGAGAAAGTGAATACATTAAAACCTGGAAAACGTGGAAACTGTACATGTTTGCGAAGGTGTGCGGTCGTGTACCAAGGTATTCCTTCAAGTTTCTGTATGATATAATCATTTCTCTCAAATTCATATTCAGTCACAATTATATTCAGTTAAACTTTCCGAAGTCTTCGTCTGGTCGAGTGTTTCTCAATAATCATTTTGATCTATTTTAATATCAATAGATATACGAAGATTATGTTATTAAAATGTGAACAGCTGTCTCCCAAGCGAGTTCTATATTCGAAGTGTTTCTTCGTTATATCACAACGATATCACGTGCTATTATTATCAATGTCGTGAATCACAGTCATCTGTCTGCTGGCGATTAATGCTATGCAGTCCACCAACGACGGTCAGTAGCCGTCTGAATTTTCGACGGTGTGGTCATTATGCGGGAGTATTAATGTTGTGGTCGTTTACATTGTGAAAAAGCACGATGGACAACGGGAACGAAATGTTGATCGGTAATGTTGTCATCGACAGTGTCACGCGATAATGATTTTTTATTTACAAATGTCCTGGAGATCGAATCGAGCTCTTTCCTGTCGCAATTCATGTTTCATTCTGCTCGATGGAAAATGTTATGTCAGTTTCAGCTATAAATGTTTCGCATTAAGATTAATTTTTTAACTGATCGTCAGCAATTATTTAACAACACCACCACTATGTGTAGTTATTCTCGTAAAGCGAGATAAATCCAGAACAGTGGCGGATCTAATGGTAATGGCCCCGAATTTCAAAAAAAACTTATTTAATGTGTAACGGTATGAAATATTTTCATTACTTTTCTTTTTTTGTTAATAAGTTTAGAAGACTTTTCATCCAACTTCTATTTCTAACTTAAGTTTGAGGGCCCGAAAGTGTTTACCGCTTGGGGCCTCCACTGAAGCCGCCACTGATCCAGAAGTGCTTAAAATTTTTTTAAAAAATTGTGTAACAAGTCCTGACCGTAAAAAACGATTGTTCGCAGACTATCTGAGCGACGACATGTCGACGGTCCCGCCGGAATTAACGGTTAGGCGTCCGGTGTATCAGCAGGACGAGCTAAATCATTTGTGCAAATACGTGAAGCCGAAAGAAACGCGTAAGTACCATAATGTATACGCATGTGTTGCGGAATCGTTTATGAGCACAGAAGTCTGTCGCGTCGCCGACTTATTTTCGATCAGCTGGCCTGTATTGTTCGCGCCGAGATGGAGCGTCGCTTATCTAGACTAAACAAAAGACGTCTTGTGGACAATGGATCGAAAACATTCGTGCCTTTTATGATCCTGCTGCGAAACACTGCACAATATGGGTCACCCAGTTAGATATTACGGGGTTTTACACAGCAATTACGGATCTGCAGTTTCTAGCTTGATTGACCCTAATGAGAAACCTCGTGAAAGACATCTGTACGTTTGTAGAAAGCGAAAGACAACTGTCTATCCTTGAACTCGTGATGTTGGCCGAATAATTAATTGTAAGTGGCCACGCGGGGAGTCTCCACGATGTCTAAAGAGAATTTATTGAATGATCCTGGAGGATCTAGAAAATTTTATCGAAACAAGCCCACAGTCTCTGATTGCAGGACTTTTGAATGCGAGGATATTTTAAATTGTTGAATATGTGTCCATAATTATGAATCTGGTCCAAGTGATATAATTTTTGTTTCATTAAATGAATTCCATATAATTTAGTTTAAAATAATGGATGCGAAATAACTGATAAACTCGTTTTTTTTTTTAAATTTTGATTTGGACCACTTTCAGAATTATTGTCTCGTAAAAGAAGAAAAAAGGTAACAGCAATCAATGTTGCAGTTTTGCAGACGCTCTCCTCAAGATGCAAGAAGATCCAGCCAATGACCGCTCTGAAAAACTCGATACCTTTAATCGGCTGGTTATCGAAGTACGATTGGAAAAAGGACATACTGGGCGACGTAATTGCTGGAATTACAGTCGCGGTGATGCATATTCCCCAAGGTACTCTCGCTAATAACGAAGCTAATTACACATCCATCGAAAGTAATCGCGAGTATTCGCGTTAATCTCCATCAGCTGTTTTCATCCATTTGACCAATTTACATAATTACTAAAAATGAAGAAAGATAACAGTCCTGTTATTTCTTTTTTTTTCAGGAATGGCGTACGCAATTCTGGGTAACGTGCCGCCAATAATCGGCATCTACATGGCTTTCTTCCCCGTGCTGGTATACTTCTTCCTCGGCACATCTAGACACAATTCCATGGGTAAGTAATCAAAGTGATTCACTCGCCTAATCGCTATCGCATTACGCAAGACGGAAGCCTGGAAACGTCACACACAGAAGAGAAGTCTTCCGGAGACTATTCATTCCCATTTAGTGTACAACGTCGCCGACTTTCGTTTTATACTTTACTTTCTAACGTCACGGCATAAATAAATTGTTGTTTAATGCGTCTCGATCACGCATCGTAATCACGGGTCGCTTCCGATTGCCCTTCTTCCTCTTTTATAAATCACGTCTCCGAACCGCTTCCTATCAAATATTTGCGGACGCGTGTGCTGATTACGGACGACCGCGGCGAGATTACCAGTTTGCGCGCGAGTTTGTTGACCAAACACCGTGCTCTGGAAATCATTTCACTAACAATTACGGACCGTATTAGCCTTGAGACACAGCGACTCCCACTAGTATTCGGACGCTCTTGAAATGACGATAACTTTTTGAACCTTCGGTTACTCGCACTACATTTTCCACGTAAAGGTTGGATCTCCTTTGCGCGTCTGGACGCAGCGTTTTGTTATCCATACGCCGTGTGTCGTAGCTCTCTGCTGTGCCTCTGAACGCACAATTTTTGCGTTCCTTTCGTTTTATTTCGCTTGCAAAAAGCGAATGAGCATCGCCCAAACTGAAACACGCACGTTGATCGATTTACGATATGTGTTTGTATGCACACGTTTGTGTTTTCGTTTTCGGACCCCTGAATGTGTTGCGCCAGACCCAAACGCAAGCGTTTCTTGACCCACTCCTTCAAAGTACTTTCCGAAATACTGTTTCGGATTTTGTTCAAATTTCGATATATTGTGATCTGTAATAATATGTAGATGTACTTCATAGAATTCTTCGAAATGTTAAAAATTGTTGGTTTGACAGATGCGTAAAATAAAGCGTCAAACGTTTTTTCCATTAAATTATAATAGCTGAACTAGTAAACCGAGGAAAATTAGTTTTTACGAGCTTACAGCGAAAACGTAGGAGTATCTAGTCAAAAAATCTAACCATGTCTGATTTTTATATTTTGGTAATTATTGTAATAAATATACATATATTTTTCTAATAATTTTTTTAAATTAATTCTTTTAATTTTGTTGTGTTAAAAAAATCTTTCACAATTTTAGACCTCCAACTGCAATAAATATAAAGATTCCCCACAAAACGTAGTTTAAATTTTCAACGCAGGCCCACATAAGAAAGTTGTCAAGCGCGATTCTCAGTATTTCCTCTACAATTCCGACCAACTGCAATTTTTGAAAAAATTTCTTTCCACAAATCGAATGGTTCAATATTGAAAAAGTTGTCTTTTGATAAAATTCTCGGATGAAATCTTCCACAAGTTGCGGATTTCGAAATGTATTATCACATTGTAGAATTCGTAAACATGTGTGAAAATATGGGAATTTGCAAAGCTGAACGAACAAATGTCCCCGAACGAAACACTGAATTCGCTCCGTGTTGTGTTGAAACATTTCTCGTATCGACCGACGATTCTGGTGAATTGCAATTATTTGTTCGGTGTAAAGGCACGTTCGCGCTGATCTGCATGATGACCGGAAAAGTGGTCACGACTTACAGCTCGCAGGATCACTCGTCTATCTATCCGGTCCAAGAAAACGAGCCGTTGTCCTCGGGCAGCAATCAATATTCACCGGTGGAAGTTGCGACCGCTGTCACGTTCACCGTAGCCATGATTCAGGTAATTATTCTTCCTCTACGTGTTCGTTCTTGACCGAATCCACAAGCTGGATGCACGATTTATCTGAATATTTTTCGATTCTGTAGTTGGGGATGTACGTGTTGCGGTTGGGTATCATCGCAACCCTACTCTCAGACAGTCTCGTCAGCGGATTTACCACTGCGGCGGCCATTCACGTTTTCACGTCGCAGGTGAAAGATCTGCTAGGATTAAAGGGCCTGCCTAATCGAAAGGGACCCTTCAAATTAATCATGGTGAGTCGGATGTCTCGTTAATTCGTTTGCAATTTTCCCATTTTCTTTTTTAGTTGGACTGCAAGCTTGCATTCTTCGTGTTGAAGTTCAACATTATTGCAGTAATTTAAGAACATTTTCATCCTTAGCGGTTTTGATAAAACTAGACTTCGCACTATAATTGTTACTAATTTAATTGTTTACTTTAATTTAAACTATAATTGTTAGTAATTTAAGAACATTTTCATCCTTAAGCAATTTCGATAAAACTAGACTTCGCACATCGGTTTTCCGACAATTGTAAACTATAATTGCTTCTATGTAAGATAAAACTATCGAGTCTCAATTATCATACCGCGTGGAACTCAGGCCAGCTGTGCAGGCCTAATGAAAAGGTTGATACCACTGATAAAAATTGACCGAGGAGAAAACGCTTATCTCTTAATTATCGCACACGCTGTTTGCTAATAATCTACAGCTATTATACACCTATACATATACAGCAAAGAGTAATGTAACTAAGTCTTCCGCTACCAAGAATGCTATGGGATTACAGTATCGCTGAAAGTAGTTGTGAGGATAAACATTCGTTGCCATATATTTAAGTAAATAATTTATTGGATACAAAAATATTGTATTTCTTCCTAGGCTGCAATTAAGATTTATTACTTTAAATCAATTTATCGCTGGTCGTATCAAGGAAATTAAACGTGCGGGATGGTATTTTATAATACGGGGAAACTGACAGAGCAGTAAGAATTAATTAATACGAAAATCGAAGGAAGCAACTTGAATAATAAATTTTGTTCTCCTGTGAACGATGGGCAGAACAAAAATTACAATCAGAGATCGACCTGGATCGTAGTTTCACGGTGGACACATTAACAGAATGTATGCTACAATCTCCGGAACATTGGAAGAAGATTAACATATTCATAAGTGTTATTATGACTGGAAAAGAAGTTCATGAAAGACAACTGGAACATGAGAACAAAAATACATGATAAATATAGATAGATAAATAATAAGTTCAAATAAAATGCTAATATAGATAGGGAGGGATACGGGATGACCCCTGGTGGACCCCCCATCAGTCCCCGACCCATCTGGTCCCGGAGCCCAACAGCTCTTGCCGGCCGCTCCGGCCCGACTAACTACTAGCTGACAATGAGCGACCGAGCGCCCTGCGCTCTCGTCGAAGTCAGGTCTCAGACGGCACGTGCGCAACACTCCCCACCACATCTAATGTCAATCGATTACGATCCGTGATAATAATTATTGATAAATATTGATTATTTCAGCAAGCACTCCCTTGACCATCTGACCACCTAATTTTTCAGCACAAATTGATGATAGAACTGGAGGTAGAGAATAACTTTTAAACTACAAACATTCGTTTACATTGATTTATTAACCACAATACACTGATAAATTTATCATTTCTGTTAATGTTTAGAACAATTCCTTTTGCCAACAATGGCGACAAGCACTCCCTTGACAATCTAACTTCCTAATTTTTCAGCACAAATTGATGATAGAACTGGAGGTAGAGAATAACTTTTAAACTATGAACATTCGTTCACATTGATTTATTAACTACAATATACTGATAAATTTATCATTTCTGTTAATGTTCATAACAATTCCTTTTGCCAACGATGTCGACGCGTAATAGATCGATTACGTTATTCCCAGTGTGTATAGTGCTCGACGATCAGTCTTCCGGGACTCAGGTGTTTATGCGTGCAGATTTACGAGCGGACCAACCCGGCTTCCGGTTAGCCGTTCGAACGCGCGTAAGAATGAAATGGTGAAAAGTAAATAATAAGAACCCGCGGCTCGACGGTTTTACTTTCTTCCAGGCTAAATATGTCTGGATCGAACACCAACGTACATAACCGTACCAACTGTTATTCCGTTTGCCGTTTCCGACACATAATACGCTCGCTTCGGCGAACGTAATCGGTCGCCATTTCTATGCGGCTGTAACGGACTATCGAAATACCGGATAGAATTCCTAGACGAACTTTCTTTCTACCGTTGCGCGATTAACAACTCACTGGTTGTTACTTAATAGTTCTTTACGATTTCGAGATAAGCAATTTAGGAGTTTTTTCTTTCTTATCGTGAATTTTATTCAACGGCGACAGCAATGTTCCTCGCGGTTAACCTTCAGTTACTCGCGCTCCGCATTCTACATAACTGTTTAAATGTATCTTTATGTGACAGGTACACGACAGGATTTTTAGACAATTAAGATAACTCCCTTAATGCAAAATAATCATTACTTCCGCGGTCTAGTAATACAAAATATAAATGTTAACTAGTTCTGAATAGTTAAAACCGAAGTTCAATAATAAATGCGGAAGAATAGTGGCATGAGTTTGTTCCGTATGACTGTTTCAGACTTATGTGGACCTTCTGCAACACATCAATGACGTCAACGTTATCGCCATCACGCTCTCAGCAGTGACAATCGTCATCCTAATCGTTAATAACATTCTAAAGGTTAGTCTGAAAGTAATATGGAATTAAATAGACGTTTACAGTTCAACAAACAATAACAAATTACAATATCAGCTTAATCGCAACTCACATTTTGTCCACAGCCAAAGATTGCCAAACTGAGTCCGTTCCCGATCCCCATAGAAATGTTGGCAGTGGTGATCGGTACAGTTCTCGCAGTGTATGCGAATCTCGAAGAGGCTTACGGGGTTGTGACTGTCGGTCACATACCAGTCGGGTAATTAACAATTAATTGAAACAGAAAATTAAATAGAAAATACATCTGAGATCCTGCGAAATTTGTTCGATTTTTCTCACAGCTTGCCAATTCCATCGTTACCACCATTGGCCTTGATACCAAACATACTAATCGACAGTTTCGTGATTACTATGGTGTCCTACACCATTTCCATGTCCATGGCGTTGATCTTCGCACAGAAGCTCGGCTACGAGGTGGATTCCAACCAGGAACTAGTTGCGCAGGTGAATGTTCAATCACTTTTCACGACAGTCAATCAATCTTGAACACGTATATTTTTCTTATTTGCAACGATTCATAAATAATTGTTCTTGAAGACAAGAATCACTGCAAACAACGAAATCTACGTGCCAAGTATTTGTTAGTATTTGTTATATTATTAACGTCGATGCGCAACATTTAACATTCTCATGAGAGAGATATTCATCTCCAATAAGCCTCGACCTAGATTCATCTTCTCCTTAAGTTGAACTTGAATATCCGTTCTAACAATGCTATCTGTTCCACTTGTTGAATAAGCTGCGAGGATCTAAAGAAATTCTACGATTGCAGTCAACGACAACGGCCTAGTTCGGCAAAGTCAACGGTTTGATTTGACAAGGCCGACTCCTTGGCCTCGTTGATCTATGATCTACGTATAACGATAGTCGGTGAAACACCGTGTAACATGTCGACTAACAAATAGCTGATTAAGATCTTGCGCAAACTATGATCGTTGAAGGAGATACCGATTCGATTCTCAGGGTGTCGGTAATCTAGTCGGATCGTTCTTCTCTTGCATGCCGTTCACCGCTTCGCTGTCTAGATCATTGATCCAGCAGACCGTCGGAGGACACACTCAGCTCGCTAGTCTGATCTCCTGCTCTATTTTGGTCTGCGTGCTGCTGTGGATCGGACCCTTCTTCGAGCCACTGCCACGAGTAAGTAATTTGTCTCTACCTGTTTAATATTAAAATCTTGCTTTACGATTTATTTTACGGTTTCGGTGATCAGAAATTTTTTGTAGTTTATAATTTTAAAAGGGAATGCTTATATACTCTCCAATAGCTGTACAAAATCAAAGTAGAATTTTATTAGCATATATTTTTATCCGAATCTGTTCAGAATCTTAATCGCGAGTCGGACACGATATTGCAAGGCAAGGGATCGAAACGTGACGATTAAAAGTTTCTGTTCTTGTAAGGAAATACATATTTGCTCACTTTTTATCGTCAATTGGGAAATCAGAAGCGTCACCGTAGCGTAACGTCATAAGAAGTCACACGTGCACCAAACAAAAACATAATCACGCCAGACTGACATTGATTTTCAATTAATAATAGTACATGTCGAACATGACATTGACATAGATACTGACACAATTAGCAAAAACCTATTTGTTGCGTATAAAATGTTCGACGGTAGAATGCAAATATTCTGAATGTTTTTTTTACAAAAACGTAATCACACCAAACTGACATTGATTTTCAATTAATAATAGTACATGTTGAACATGACACTGGCATAGATACTGACACAAGCGGCAAAACCTATTTGTTGCGTATAAAATGTATCTTCTTCTGAATGATTTTTTCTGACATTCCTGCACAGTGCATTCTAGCCAGCATAATCGTGGTGGCTCTGAAGGGTATGCTGATGAAGGTGACGGAGTTCAAGAGATTCTGGAAGCTGGAGAAGTCCGATGGCATCGTCTGGGCAGTGACATTCGCTACGGTGATCCTGTTGGACGTCGAATACGGGCTATTAGTTGGAATAGTTCTCTGCGTTGGCAAGCTGATCCTGTTCGCAGTGCATCCTTACACCTGCACGCTCGCTCTAGTGCCTGGTACCGAGCTTTATCTGGATACCAAGAGATATAAAGGCGTATGGAGTAACAGTAGTCTTTTTATTTCGCTTTCCTCTTGTCTCTGACGCTACGTGACCACTTCAGGGCCACCCTCTATCCTTCGTGCTCGCGTGTCCACTCGAAAAAAGATTCAAGTCCTGCGTGTTATCCAACTGGAAGACGAACGACAGCTATTGAAGAGTCCATTAGTCGAACGTTCTCTTCTTGAAAACTATTAAAACATTTTCCGAGTGCGCACGCGAGCTCCGATGACCCTCGAGCCTTGAAGGTATCCTCGAGGGACAAACCGCGACGTTAACCTGTGGCTTTAACGCCGCAAGATTCTGCTTTATTCGTGTACATGTTACCAGGAAAATCCTGTCAATTGTTTCTACTGTGAGATGTTGGTTCAACCCTTTGCACTCGGAGCTATTTTAACGGGAAAATTAAACATTTCTTCCTACCTAGAATATTTCTATTTTCAATGATTTTTTAAATTTTCTGGATATGAAATTGATATAATATCGCATACAATACTTGGATATTTAATAACTTATTTGATACCAACATGTCTAATAATATAAATGGCGTCTCGGAGTCACCGCTCGTGTTCAAAGGGTTAACTGCGGATTTTGAGGACCTAAAACTCCCGAGAAGGTTCCTAACGATAATTAACGTTCCAGGCTGTCGAGCTTCCGGGGATTAAGATCTTCCACTACTCCGGCAGTCTGAACTTTGCCTGCAGACAACACTTTCGCGACAAAGTATACAAAGTTGCTGGCTTAACGCCGCGGAAGGAGCCGGCAGTGGGCTTCAAGCACGACGAGCTCAAGGAAATTAAAAAGGTGAGCGATTATGGTTTCACGATCGATCTCTAGCGGAACTGGTAGAACACTTTCACAGGTCAAATGTCGGTAGAAATGGTGTTACGAAACAGGATGAACGGCGTTTAATGCAATTGAACGATATCGATGTACGCGATCGAAGTGCGTGAAAGGTAGAATTTCATTCCACTTTGTGGAATCGATGGGAATTGATGAGATGGTGGGTTAACGACCTCGGCATTGATGTTCTACCTTTGGCAAACAAGGCAGCCGCGGGTTTGCGTAACAGAGCATTGAAGAAAGTCAATTTCCTCGTGATTACGTTACAGTTACGCACCCTGATACTGGATTTCACCGCGGTGAGTCACATGGATCCAGCGGCTGCAACGACCCTTGGAAATTTGATCGACGAGTACTCCGACGCGGATGTGTTCGTGTACGTTGCTGGCTGTTCCGGTGAGTCTTCCCCTTCCACCCTCATCCTGTACCTCTCCCCCCTAGTGCATTTTCTACTTCCTTACTCTTCTTACCCTAGTAGCATTAGTAGTCGGCATTTCGTTGAGCCTTCGTTGCAATATTGGTTGGCAAACTGTTAGAAACCTCGCCTTTTTCATGCAGGTTGTAGCCATCACTATTTCCTTCCATTGTTTCCAATTTGACAATCTGCTGGATTCTGTACTGAAAATGTCGTCTCTGAAAATTAAGCACGAATGTATTTCCATGTATTTCCATAAAGGCTACTGGGGTTATTACATACCAAATTCCTGGTCCATGTGCTGGGCGATCTTTCCTCATGTCTCGGCTACGGTATAACTGATAAACGATTGATAAGGGAAGATCGATCGGAAGCGGAAGCTACGAACGATCAGCCCGACCGATAAAGAAGCGTCTAGCATTCAACGCAACGTCTGTTCCAACAATGTCTTAGGACCTGTGTACGAGATGATGAGAAAGTGCAACCTGACGGAATGCAGAGGCGGTTTGTTCGCGGTGTTCCCCACCGTGGCCGATGCAGTGAATTTTGCAAGATCCACAAACGAGCTGTGCACCATGCCCGCGTGGAGCTCGTCCGTGTTCGAGGACACCACTATCGCGAGACTATGATCGTGGAATACTAATCTCTTCGGAGAGGAACGTTCATTCATGTCTTTCGCTGAGAAGCTTCTGAATCGGAGCAGATTCGTCTCGAGTAATCGATGCCGTCCCTGGTAGCACAAAATATTGTATACACATTCAAATAATATTAAAAAGAGATTCAATCTTTTTTAAATATTCAAATATACATACAATATTTGTTTCATATTAAGTAACAAATATTTCTTTTTAAATATGCAGGAAATATCTATTTCATGTTACGAGAAAAATATTTTTTTCTAAATGTTAAATGAATCTTTATTTCATATTAGAAGTAGAATATTTTTTTAATTTTATATTGTGAAAAAATATTTCTTCCTCATTATAAAACAAATCTTTGTTTAATAGTAGAAATAGAATATTTTTTCCTAATATAGAGATAAAGGTAGCCCTTGTACATTGTACACGTATACAATATTCCGATCCAATATTTTTCTCATATGAAAAACGTGGCTTACAAAATATTTTTCCAATATTTGAAAAAAATATCCATTTAATATTTTTGTGCTACTAGGGACTACTCTCTGTTCTCTCGAGTAGTTGGTAACAACCGCACCGTATTATCTATTTATTTACAATGTAATTACACAACGGAACATCGTTGTTGCATTTCAGATACGAAAATTCCTAGCTGTACTCGATTATTAACTTATTGTAGCATTAGATTATAGGAAGCTTGTTTTTTCCAAAGAATCTCTTCGTTCGAGAAACAAGCGACACTTGAATATACTCGAAGACGCGAAATTGGTAGCTGTGTATACATTCTCGTGTATTTAATGTAAATAATTCTTATTTTAAGTGTAGTGTACACACGCCGAAGACTTAAGAAAGTTGATCCGTTGGAAAAGTGTTCTAGCTCGGTCAAGTTTCAGATTCTATGCATGCATGGACGTTTGTCACTCGTGTCATTGCACGTCGCTGCGAAATACGAATATAGTTCTATGCCATCGTTAGAAATGCGTTTTCTATCCTACGATGAGCACACAAGCAATTGTTCCAATGTACAATTGTACGATCTACACGATGAATACGCTCGAAGAATCAAGTACGCGTGGATACTTGATAGAATTTATATTAACACGCACACTGTTTATACACTGTAATAAAGTAAAGATTAATTCTTGTAAAACGTTGCTTATTCTTTTCACATAAACATAGAAAGGCTTTCTTAACACCTTGCCGTTCCTGAAGATTTTAACAAAGTTTAACGAATATGAATGTTACACGTTTCTTTTTAGATGAAATAAAATTTGATTAAAATAAATGTAGCCATACAGAAAATATATATTGGATTTTCCTTTCTACGACATTTCTGGGGATTTTCTTTTAATCAAATTAATAAATAAAATTAATAAATGTAATTAATAAAACGTTTTAATCGCTTTAACTGTAAAGACACTGTTACTGATTCGAAATTTCCGCCACAACGCTACACGTGAGCCGCAAGCATCGCGCATGCGCGTTCAACGTCAACACTTGCGTGCGTAGCAAGTCCGGAGTGAAGTTTGTCTGAATGCGACCGGTACATTAACATTATTTATTTACAATGAGCGCGTGGATGCAATACTTCAAATCGATTCCCATGCACATGGTAAATTCATGAATTATGTTAAACACGAGACAAACGCCTTTTCAATGCGTGTCTAACCTCTTTTCTCGCGAGGTTATGATCCCCAATACAACAGGTGTTATGTGTTGCAATAAATAGATAGATCGAATTCCATCTAGATTGTAAACAATTTCATTTCGCAGGATTTCGAGGGCCAGGCTCGGGCAGAGAACTTGTGCCGAGTCATTATAACGTTGTTCGGAGTGAGTCACTATACTTGAAGTACTCGCCCACGAAAAATGGAATAAATATAATTTATATTTAAACTTTTCTAGGTGGTCGGACTCGTATGGGGCTACGTAATCCAGCAATTCTCTCAAACAGTTTACATTATCGGTGCTGGATTTTTAATGGCAGCTTTGATCACGATACCACCCTGGCCCATGTACCGTCGCAAACCCTTGGAATGGCAGAAACCACAGTGTCAGCACTGCGATGTCAACCCTAAGACTGAACCCAACGCTCTCTCTAAGTCAAAGAAAAAGAAATAGCTAGTTACCGAGTAACCTTTGTATTTAAAAAATGTTTTGTTACATGAGGACATTTGTACGGAGACAGAGGAACACTCTTCGAACGATCTCGCATTTTAAAACATGTACTCGTGGCTGTGGAAGCTGCTATGTATATCTCATTGCATTTGTATAATAATAGCGACGGAGAAAAAAGAATTGGTAGAATAATTGGAAGTAAATATCTGTCTAGTCTTTTGTTCCTTTATGATGAACGATCGATATATTGCTATGTTTCAGATTGTAAAACATTATTATGCAGAGTTTAACTCTACAATTCAGATTTCAGTGTGTTAGGAAATATGAATGGGTGTCGCGAGGCGTTGCACCATTAGAAACGCGTTTTCTAATAGATGACGACATTTTGCGATCTTGTGAACATTTCAAAAAAAGCAAAGCGTATCTAATTAATAGTTTCGATCTAACCGATCGATGACACGATCTTTGGCACGAACGATAATGTTAATGTCGATTGTAACCTCTTCCTGCAGTGGAAGGGGAAGGGGAACGTGATGGAATTTAATGGCGAAGACAATTCATATTAATTATTCGTTTTAAATGATTTCCGGTCAAAATAAAATCACTTCATTTACAAATATAAAAGTTCATTAACCTTCGGTTACTCGCACTCCACTTTCCGCGTAACTGCGTGGTTACGTGGAACTTATGCCACCCCGAATAAATAAATTTTTATGTAATGAAATGACTACTTTAATGCAAAAGGAATATTTGATAGTGTAGTCGACACTATTCAGTGATTAAAAATTAAAAGAATAATTAGAAAGAGATCCACGCATTTCATTAGAAAAATACAATAATTTCCTACGTGATATTGTTATTAAATTTCGAAACAACAAGCTCAGAACGTATATTCACCTGTTCAACTCGCCAGACTTTTAATTGCGAAATTCACACTCGGAAGCATTAGAAAGCACAATACACGTAACCAATGCATCTGGAAAAATGAGGAGAAATTGCACAACATTCTACGCGTGTGTGTCCACGTAAAGAGGAAGTTCTACACGCAAAGTAATCAAGTTTACCGATTATGTTAATCCTTTGCGTGTAAACGAATCCGCTCGTTATTTCGTGGTCGCGTGCTCCGCTGTGGGCAGCGATCCTCGCCATTAATTATAATTAGACTGCGGACTTTTATGCATTATAAAAAAGAATCTGAAGAAAAATTCAATAATAACATTTCTATTTTGCATAAAAATCTACAGTCTAATTACAATCGTTACACTCCAGCATGAAGTTATACATATTTATTCGTGAAAGAAACAACTAATTCTACTCACCGAACTTTCACAGAACTTTTCGAATTTGCCACTGATTGTGAGATCTTTTTATACGTTGGCAACTTCACGTTGTACGTGTCTATAATTATATATACTGAAGTACGTCTGAGAGTGTAGTGCAGCCGGTACGTCCGTGTTATTTATTTACAATGAGTGCGTGGAAGCAATATTTTATGTCCATACCAACTCATATGGTGAGTTCGTAATTGAACGTTCGATTAACAATAAACCAATGATGCCGTAAGTAACAAACAAGCTATGTTTTCGTTCCTGTGCGAATAGGTTATGTGCGAACAGCTGTTAAAGTCAAGCGACTTGTCCAGGTGACGTTACACGAAACTGTATGCTTTTCCTATTAGAATTCTTTCATTTTCTAGGATTATGAGGGTCAAGCTCGTGCAGAAAAATTATCCAGAGTGATCATAACGCTGTTCGGGGTAAGACGTTGATTAAATTCGTTCAACTGCTGTGTCATGAATGAAAAATTCTTCTGACGTGGTTTGTTTATGTTCGTAGGTGGTTGGATTAATATGGGGATACGTTATACAACAATTCTCGCAAACGATTTACATTCTCGGAGCTGGATTCGTGATGGCTGCCTTGATCACTGTACCACCGTGGCCTATGTACCGTCGCAAGCCTCTCGACTGGCAGAAACCGCAGACAACAGCTGCTAATAAACTAAAGAAAAAGAAGTAGCCAGTCTGATCCCCGCACACTTGTACTTAATACATTCCTGTTAATATAAGAGATATTACCACATTGTATGATAAGTGCAGACTCATTATTCTTTTGTAATTAAAATTGACTTGAGAGTGTACCCGTGCTGCTGTTATTCGCACCGTTGTCAATAGGATTATTCAGCAGTTAAGCGAAGAGCATTTTTAATATATTTATTTCACGATTATTTTAACAAGAACTCTGTCGGTAATTCAGATTTGCGCTCAACCCGAGGCGCGATATTCAAAGAGAAAGCTAAGAATCGTATGGTGCTTTTTTGAAAAGGTATAAATTGAAACTTTACGATTTTATATATGATTCTACTATAATCTATGCCGTTCCATCGCACGGTTTTGATCATCGCACACGCACATCCAGTTACTTCACGCTGTCTGGAACAGACGAGAGCTGAATATCGTTGATTTAATTATATAACTGTAATTAATGCGCGGTTATATAACATTATTGTTTATCGGTGGAAAGTAATGGTTATTGCGAAACGCAATGCTCGCGGAGATCGATGTAGTCGATCTCGCTGACTTGACCGTAGAAAATATCGGCCTTAGAATTCCCTTCCGCTTCGTGACCGCTGTTATTATACAGGTCGAAGAAAGCACCGCGAACTATAGCAACTTACAATCTGAAAACATTAAATTTAGTGTTTGAAGCTTAAACGAAGGAGCCGTCTACACTGGCAAATATTTATCTTGCATTAAATTGTTATTTTATCTAATAAAAATGTATTTTTATTATAAACAGTTCTGTAGAAAGTGGAGTGGAGTAGCTGAATGTTGAATCGTAATAAAAAGAAGTGAACCAGAAACGATTCTACCACTCTATTTTGGACAGCCTGTACAATCGAGACTCTCGATCGTTTCGCTATTCAAGACCAAGTCGATCGTCAATTTCGAACAATTAACAAGCGATTATGATTTGATGCGTCGTGTCGCGCGCCACCCATGTTGGATCAGTTCCAACGTTTGACTTTCATCGGCCACGTTCTTCATTTTCTCCCGTCGCACGTTAACCGAAGCATATTTCCCTCAAAATTGGCCTACCGAGTGACTTTCACGGCACCGCAGAGGTAGAACGATCGTTATGCAACCTGAGGAGGTCGATTATAGTCACATCGAGAACACAAACATGCCGCAACGCCTTGGCCGACGCTTTTGTCCTCTCCGTGCCTTTTTAACCAGCGCTCCTCCTATTTCGTCATCGATGCACGCAGAAAAGGGACCACGTTACGAAATGGTTCCGTTGCAACCGGTTTCGTTAGTCCTTTTTATTGGAGTGCTCGATCAACTAGAACGAAGGACCTGGATTATCGATTATGGAAAAAAGATCCCTTTGTTGCGACACCGATCTCTCATCCGAGAGATCGAATAATGATTCGTTTTGAGAGAGACCGGGCCTGGATCTTCTATTTCGTTCTTTTGTCGAAATTGAAAATTAAACATTTCTCCCGATTTAGAATAGTTTAGTTCTATATGCTTTTTTTATTTTATTTAATGCTTAAATGTTTAATAATTGATTAGTAGACTGCGGATGTCCATGCAATTTCCAATTTTCGTAAACAAATTCGAAGAAAGTAAAATCTTTTAATGAGGACTTTATTTTTCCTGTTCCCATTTTCACGTAACAGTCGCAAAAAGCGAATATCTGTAACAACTGCGCCCTGGGCAAACGGTAACAACGATTATGGCATTCCCAGTTAAACATTTCCTCCATTCCATCGTGTATAAGAATTCTTTTCCGCCCAGAAGTGGACCGATTAACGCGAGATCGATTTCGGGCATCGTCGTCGAAAATGCTGGTTAATTAATTTATCCCTGAGAACCAGCTGGTTAGGTTACCGAACGCCGACTACTTTCACTATATTTATTCGGGAAGGGTCAGGTCGGAAGGTAAAACGAGATAGTCCGAAGGTGGACCGATCCGAAACAACCCCTTGCGTAACCATGATGATTCCGGACCAGCAGAAAATCACCGTGAATCGCGTCCACCTTTCTCGCCTCACCTTGTTACCGGGTGCAGGATACACGCAGCTTACGAAACGCTTTCTCCCTCGTATGATGGATATTTTAAGTATGCGGCCTGCGCCGCTTCCTACAACACTGGCCCGGCCAGCATGCACCAAAAAGAAAAAGAACGGTCGACGGAGAGTAAGAGGGATCGATGGGCAACTATTGCAAAGTGCAACGCCGAGACCGTGGACGCGAGATCGTTACCTTGCTCTTAACACTGGACTCCTTTCTCAAAACACGATCGGCTTGAACGCTGCCGAACCATTTACTATATCCCACCGGAAGTGCAAGGCGCAACGGCTAATCGGATTACACGGGACAGTTTTCCTTTATGCACGAGCGAACCGTGACACGAAAACACTTTTCCGTTGCCGAGAACACCGTTAGGCGATCGTTATGTCAACCTGCTCGACTGTTTACCAGCTGATCCTTGTGTTTATTAGGTCGTTCGGTTTTCGTATAAAGATTATTGAGACAGCGGATCTTTATGCAAAATAAATCATTTCTACCTGTATCACAACAAACTGGAATCGAAGTGAAAATTTATTTTCTTTCTTAATATGTTTGACAGGCTGATAATAATGTAACAGTATTTTTAAATTTTTCTAATGTTTTTACCCACCCATGTTTTCACCCGCTTAACATTTTTTATGCGTTGTCTTCATTTCAAACGAAGTTGTACAACTCAATTTTTTGTTAGTACGAAACAAAAGTGGAATTTAATTAAGACAGCTAAAAAATGTTTGACTCATGGAACCTGTGATCAAGAAAGATCCGCCGTGTTGCAACTTGGCGACTGAGGAAGTTGTGGTCGGTTAATCCCCGCCCATGAATTTTATACTCAATTAACACAGCAAAATGTACACCGTACCGGAATCGCTAGAATAAAACGGTTCCAAGGAAAAAGTCTCGAAACGCTTCGGTAATGCTCCGTTCGGAAGCAGTGTATTACCATTAACATTGGGAGAGAACGAAGGCTAACTAGCCGAATATTGTTGACCGGAAGTGGAGAGCATTTCGCAAGTTCACAGACAAAAACAGAGACTGTAATCTTTTTGCAATTAAGGATCGATTTGGGGACAATATCCGAGCTGGTGCGTGATTAGGGGGATACGATAATGAGATTTTCCTGTTTCACTAATGTTTTGAGAATGATTAGAGAGTATTAGTAATTAGCTTTTCCTGTTCCACTGGTACGGTCACGGTCAGTTGATTACGCGCCAGATCCGTTCGAATTTAATAGGCCATAATCAAGCCATGCTTTATACTCCCGGTACGTGCGTTCAGGTCACGCACGATTATGTCAGCGACAGTGTCAACGTCTCTGTTACGTCGATTACAACGAGATGAATCCTTGTTTTCGACAGTGTTTCGACATCTGGACTACACGCAACCGAATTTCTCTTTTTCGTGAAACTACATTAATGCTTGCTAATTGACGGTCATGGAAATTACTAGTCACGACGTCAGCATAACAACGTCTAGACGATGGCGAGAGAACGATCGCTTTTTACTACATATCGCTCTCTCGATAGTTATGGTAATGTTACAGCTCGGGACAGATGAACGTACGTTTTACAGGAATGTATAATATCGTTTTCCGAATCTCCCCGGTGAAATCGTTCACGTAATACAACAACATTTCGACAGTGTCCACTGTCTGCGTTGCATGTCCACCGTGAGTAATTTACTGATTTCGTGGCAGGGGATATCGCACAATTTTTGGCAAGGATTTCGGAAAATGTTTTGAGGCTTCGAGAGATGTCCACAGCTCAGAGAGGGTCCAATTAAATTGGAACAATACGGGATGAATTATAATGATGATAATTTTTTTAATGTAATGATTATTCCCAATTAAGGGATGTATGAGCGAATTCAAATCTGTCTCCTTAGTTATCATTGTACAACCACGAACTTCTAGGTTGTCACAGTGGATTGCTTAGCGTCTACCATTATGGGGCAAGAGCAACTGCCTATAAAAATCATTGCATACTCGTTCCACAAATTACGATACCTCGTAATGCACCCGTTCAACGAAGCTTTCTCCTCGGCGTCGTTACAGGTGTTGATGTTTCCCGTGAAAAATTTATTTGATGCGCGATTCCTGATGGAAATAGGAAACGATTCGATTTGAAAGCGGCTACAAGGAAACTATATTCGCCGTAGTTCACCTACTTCCTATTATAGAATACTCTTCACTATCCATAATTTAATAACATTTCTCTATACAGACGCTAACGGAAAACGGAACGTTGCAGAGGTCAAAACGCGACCGGCAAACGGGGAAAACTAGTAGAAGCATTGACCGCGACTCGGGGTATCGAACTTCATAAAGATTCGCTTTCGAAAAACACTTTTCCCCGATTTTCCCGCCCGTCCCGCCCTCTCTCATCCATAATGCAGGCGATAATGGCAACAATCGGCGTGTTACCGTTTTCTACTGACCGCGCAACTTGCCTAAGCGGCGCGCATTAACGCGCAATTTTCCTAACTCTGTTATTCGGAAAACGCAACCGATGCAGATAATTTTAATTTTACATAAAGATCCTCAGACCAGTAATTATCAATTCATTAACTTTGTAATGTATGAAAAATGTGTATGGACATTTTCTTTGTAACCACTTTATGATTAATGAATTTTGAAAATTAAGGTTTAGATGTATTTATTGAAGCCTATTGAGTATTATATATATAATTATATATATTTTTATTTTATTTTTTTTTTTTTTTTATTTATTATTATTTATTATTATTTATTATTATTTAAATATATATTTTAATTATATAATTATATAAAAATATATATAATTATATATATATAAAATATATATAACTATATATAATTATATATATAAATAAATAAATAAATAATTTCAAATACTCTTAATAGGTGGAAGTGATTTGCGGAAGGTTGAATTTGAGATGGTTGAGATGATTAAGGTTGAATTAAGAAAATTCGACTTGGTTTGTTGGGAGTTGGCCACGCCCCATAAGGAATTTATCAAGAATCCTTGAACTGATTGAATGAAAATTGTGGAAAAATACTAGATCGATTTTTTTTAGTTTCCAAGGTGAAATGCAATAGTCTTTCTGTATACCCTTCACCGAAGATGCATCTAGTGTTATGGATATTGCAAACCGGCTCGCGCCACGTGCGGTACGCACCGCACGCTCTTGCACCTTTGTGTTACGCAGCTCGTCGCGTCGTGGAACACGCGGAACGAACGTAACCAGAGAGGCGGCCGGCCGCCGCCGCTTCCTAGCATTTACGTAACCGTAAAGTCGAGCGACTTTGCTCTCCCACCCCGGTGGCTGTGTTTCGCCGGGTGGTTTTGGCCACCGTGGTTCGTCCTTTATAAGCACACATCCCCGGCGGTACAAAGCCAGAAACGTATCGACAACCGCAAAATACCGGTCTCTTTCGCGTGTACAATCCGACTACGTATCATCTCTCTACATTTTTCGTTCGGTTGTTTTTCTATTCCGACACAACCCGTATACGTTGTTGTTCGCCGGAGTACCGTTCCAAAGGGAAACTTTACAAGAGATAACCAGCACCAAGCCGACCAAGATGCGTTCCCAGACCATCGTTGTGAGTAGATCGTTCGACGAAATGTGATCGAGGTTCATGTGATCGCCAGTGGATCGATGTGTTCTCTTTGCGAAAAGATTTCCCGGTTTGTCGGTGCACTCGTTTGCTTCGCGGTTCACGATTTATTTTTATGTTCTTTGTAGAATCTGATTTTTTTTATAACCCCTAAAAATTGACAATGTTACACGAAAAATATGAAATCCGTCGCGAAATAATTCTCACATAAGAATTCAAAAAGCGATGTTAAATAATTTTAAAAAAATTAAATATACCAGGTTCCTTTCGGTGATCATTCTGTTAGATAATCATGATTTATTTGCCTGTTTTAATCAGATTTCCTAATTCGATCAGTTTCATTTATCAGTACCTCTCTGGGCAGAGTAATTTATAAAAATTGTCTACGTAATATATTTTTTAATCGACTTAACGAGATGAACACAGTATAACAATAATCTGGAATTCTCCTAATGTCTTCTCAGTTTTGTAATTCGTCCGATTCATTGTATCGGCTCTCGGTTGAATTCTCTCGATTAAGATAAGAATGCGACACTTTCACACCGAGGAAGCGTGATCGCGCGAATCGCGACGCGTGCACAGTGAAACTTCAAAAAGGGAGAAATTATGCCGCCGCGCATATAAACGAATCGCGAATGCAGTTGCAGCCTTATGGACAAATCAGAAATTCACGTTCGTATTGCAGTTGATCGTGTTCGGAATACTGGCCGTGGCCTTGTCTTCGCCGGTGCCAGGCTACCACGGGTAAGTTCTTAAACTGTCTCATTATTGCCTGCAAACTGTTCTCTTCATTAACCAACAACATTCATTAACACCTATTTCGTCAGACCTCTTTCTTGTTAGAAAATGCAAATGTAAACGTTGAAACAAGAATAATCTGGCTAGAATAAATTAATAAATGATTTTTCTCTGTTAACGATTACCGTATAGAAACGTGTATGTCGAAGTGCCAATTACCTCGTTTTACAAGAAAATCGATTTTCCTGATTGCAGTTCGCACCACCACGTCCGTATCCACGTGCCTTATCACGTGCATACGGTCCATCATCATCATGTGAAGAAGATACCCGTACACCACGTTGAGAAGGTGCCAGTGCCAGTACCGATCCCAATTCATCATGTGGAGAAGGTTCATGTCCCTGTGCCGGTTCATCACGTCGAAAAGGTTCATGTACCTGTCCCTGTCGTCGAGAAGGTTCACGTACCTGTACCTGTACATCAGGAAAAATGGTGGTAATGGGAGCACTTGCTTTTCAGCTTGTTATTTTCTAGGTATGTATTCAAAACAATTGCTATACAATATCACAGAGCGTTGCACTTGCAATCAGTGGCGCACCCAGTGTGCAAGTCCCCCCTCCCCTCAAGAAAAAGAAACAAATACCTGGAAAATTAGGTAAACTGTAGAATAGCTACTTCCTCTCCAATTGCGATAATTTTTGGATATGTTATATGTAAAAAATTTTGAACAACTTTTCCCTATACATATAAGGCATACTTCATTTATGTTCCGACATATTTGCAAAAACTGCTGATACTAGATACTGAATTGAATTCTGCCTATTGTTGTGCCGTATTGTTGTCGACTCGCGGTTGATTTTTTCTGTTTACAAACAATAGTGCTCTAGTTTCGGCAGTTTTTTGTTTATTGGCAATGATTGCAGTTACTTTGGTTATACGTCGCTAAAAAAAGGTAATTTTGTTCAACTCGTCCCCTCGACCCCAAGATTAAATCCTGGGTGTGCCACTGCTTGCAATTAAATGCAAAGGTTTATTTCTGAATGAAAATTTAGAGCTAGAGTTTTTGTTGAGACGTCAGTCTCAACTGGTCGCAATTGCGAAGGAAAAAGTAAAGACCACGGTTTTTACATTTTTCATCTGTGCCTGTCGTGAAAATTTAGAAGGAACCTTTGGTAGGTGTAATTGTAAGTATTAAGTAGATACTCTTAAAAATCGCATAACTTTTTCAAAATTTGTCCAAATGAAAAGAATTTTTTAAAGATGTTAGACCGGCTAGTTTTCCAGAGAATGAGTGAACAAAAATTTGTTTAGATTGCAGTTAGATTGCGAGAAACATAATATTTTTATGATTTCTACCAATTGCAGTGTAAACGAATTGAGTCGAATGGAAAAATCGGCGAACGAAAAATGTTGTACGGTTCGCGTTCCTGTTACAGGTTGTAAAATGAAGACGTTCGAGTTACCAGAATCACCTGACACTGTACTCACATGCTTTCAAGATGCCCAAATTCGTTCTGGAAAATGTTTATTCAGGCAAAAAGATGGGAAAAATAGCAGAATATAGTACAAAGCTAGCTCGAACCGTCTGCGTTAGTCATTTAAGTGTATAAAATAGAGAGTATTGGCCGGTGTGCACTTGCGTGTACTTTGATCAAAGAGATTTGTATATACTTGTATTATGTTGCATTATTTTTTTTATACAATACACGTGTTTCACATACTTGGTACGCAATTATTTCTAGCACCTTTTCTTTCTTTTTCTTACAACAAACTTGTCTTCTTACTTCTTAGCTGTGTTAGCTTAACATCGAGGGAGAGATTCAATTTGTCAAATGAGGAACGGATGAGGGTTAAAAAGTCATTTTATTCGTTACAACATTGTTTCGCGATAACAATCAACAGCTATATACAAGAGAAAACATAACAATCTTAACATGTAAAACTTCTTATAACAGTACTAGACCAGTTACAATCGTTAGAGAAGAATTTCGTTGAATTATCACCACTCTTCTATGTGTTTGTGTCCATCGTCCTCCTCCTCGTGCTTTTTGTGGTGGATCTTCTTCACGTGAGTGTGATAGTGTTTGTGAATCAGCTCGGGCACGTGGATGATGAAGTGTGTGCTGAAAAGAAACGTAGTTTAATATCATTGTCACTACTCGTTAATAGCGATAGGATATTGATAATATTTACTATTCATGGTGGCCGCCTCCGGGGGCAGGCATCGAAGACACCAGAGCCATAGAAACAACCAAGGCGAAGAGGAAAACCTGAAATAAGAATTAATTCTTCGATTAGTCCGTGATGATTAATTCGAAATTTGTACAACTTCAAAGACCATGTTAAATGAAGAATGAAAGCTGCTGTTAGATTCCATTTCTGCCACCCAATAAAAGTACACACTCTTAGCTGCAATTTTGCTTCCAACAAGAACTTGAAGACATTCATATAATTACTGTGGTTAATTAGAAGGTGAGCACTTTCTGCAGACTTATTTGTATACCTAGATCGAGTTACCGTAACCGGGAAGATAATATAGAGAGAAAATCGTAGGCAGAGAAACCTCGGACAGGAGCGTTTCGAGCAAGACCGAAAAGAAAACGAATCAATCGTGTTGCGTTACAAGTTCAGGTGAAAGCGTCCGGGATAAAATCAACTGAATCATGTCATTTGGATCCTGGCCGGTGAAATGATCTTGATCGAGGTACATTCATGCTATTATAGATTCGTTGAACCCGCTTTGATCAGCCTCCCACACCGAGCAATAGCAAAAGACAATTCTATTGAAAACCTCTAAACATTTCACTTATCCAGTTTTCAACAACTCAACCATTCAAGGTAGACTCGTGGAAATTAAAAAATCAGATTGTGATAGAAATACCTATTAAAATGAAGCACAAATTCTAAAAATATTTTTAAACATGGTTTTGCAAATTTTTTGAAGTTAACTGAAACAAACAGCAGAATAAATTGATAAGAAGTAGGTGGAAAATATTGTCAATCTATTTGCTAACAATTTTAAAGAGAAAATCTACTATTCTCTTAATAGTGGAAGCATTTACAAATATTTGGATATTGACCCAGACGAAAAGCAAAATCGATAAGAAATCGATTTAAAATGTTGTCGATCCATTGGCTGACAATTTTAAAGAGAAAATCTGCTGTCCTCTTAATAGTGGAAGCATCTACAAATTTTTGGAAGTCGATCCAGACGGAAATCAAAATAAATCGATAAGAACTGGGTGCAAAATGTCGCTCGATTAAAGGAACAATTTAAAAGACGAAATCGAGTAATCTTTCAATAATGGAAGTTTTTTGCAAATTTTTGGAAGTCGACTCAGTCGAAAAGCAGAATAACTCGATAAGAAACGGGTTCAAAATGTCTGGAAGCTTTTCACAAATTTTTGATTTTCGACACCCACGTGCAATTTCCTGTCCATGTCGTCTGCTGCGGTTCTCCGGAGGTCCTCGTTCGCTCCCGTGTTTAAACCTAACTAGCAGACGCAAGATCCTGTCGAGCCTTATAAACGGAAGCATAATCAGTGAACGGTACAGGAACGAGTAAAATATTTCCTGCACCCCACCCAACCCCTTTCGCTCTCACTCGGACATAACGTGGAATTTCACGCGAATGTTCTATCATTGTCGTAGCCATCGCCTGAAAGAGACCCTTCATCTCTTGGTATTGCGATACTTTTACGGAGAGGAGTAAGTAAGAGTATATCGTGAGAGAATTGGTGGATCCAATTCCGAGGAGAAAGGAACCAAGATTCGATCGTGAAAGTTTTGCAATGCGTTCGATTCCCTGAATTTTAGAGAACAATTCAAACGAATCTGCACCCGAAAATAATATTAATTCAATTTAATTTAATTCGTTGTACAAGCTCATTTATTTAAATAAACAAGAGGGTGCGGTTTAATGACCAATATGCATTTCACATGATCGCTTAACGTTGTCATACTACTCGAACGTCTTGTTTAGTCTAAGCACGGTAGCGTGTCATCGGCTTCCTGACAGTTTTATTGCCGGCATTACTCTACCGGTTCATTACCCCCGATGACTTCATAGCCGAGATTTCCGTGTAATTATACAATTCTCCGTGAAGAATTCTCCTTTTGTATTCACTGGTGACAGTTTTAGAATCATCTAATAAGTATACTGGTAGATAGTTAGTTTGTCCTGATTGACAGCGTTACCATTTTCGCTGGGAAAGAGGCGGAAACGCCCCTTCGAGAATCTTCGATTGCATTCGCTTTCTCTGCACTCCGTTATCGTAATCAGTATAAATTGTTTATATTACGTATGGAATTTTGAACAATTTATTTGCAAATAGTATAAATTGTATTTTGATAATCAAGCCGAATATTTATTCACGTTTGTGTGTAGACGTAAAATCGTTGATAATTTAATGGAATGCATAACCGAAATTTGAATGTCGTTTCTACGCCTATGCAGCGTGGAAAGTAAACGGGAAATGTATTTTGTTACAAATGCGCACCCACCTTCTTTCACTGTTGCTACACTTTTTTGCAATTTTCCAACACGCATGCTCGGAACAGTCTCCTGTAAATATTTCTTAATTAACATTCACCGATGGTTATCGATCATCGAACATTAATATTCCGAATACAATCGTTTGTTACGTATACGCAAACTATTTTAATAATTATGGTAGTAAAAATTACGTAATTGATTAACAAACGTGACAAATCAACTATCCTCGCAAATACTCTCCAGTGAAATTGCTTGTACGTTACCGTTTAATTCCGCAAGAACCATTAATTACATCCTCGAGGAGCAAGAAATAGCTTGCAATCTTCGTTATAATACAACATAGAAAGTTCATTGTTTTTTTGATTTTCGAGATTTTTATTTTACTTTCGCTGCTTCGTTATGAAACGTTGCGATCGCTTTCTGAACGTGAACAAAATGTATCGTTTTTGTATCGAGCATGCTCGTAATCGTAAAGAGCATGCACCCGAAGAAAGTGATCTTTCTGTTCATCAATTAACAGTAAAAATCGTACCGATCGAACCATTTGCATAACGAATGCTAGAGATAATGAGATCGAGACAAGAGCTGTAATTTGGGGCAATTATGGCGGTTAGAACGGAAGAACCGCAAGCAGACGGCCATGGATCAAGGGCATGGATCAAGATCCGTGTAAGTGGCAGAGATCCAACGTGTAGTAAGCGAGCACAGGTGAAATCGTCCTTCTCTGTACAGCATAACATCTGCTCTCTTTCACTTTCCGCTTACTTTCCATTTCGAACTAATCCCCCGACGTGCGAGCAATTACGGTCGCAGAAAAATCCGGATACGGATCGGAAGGATCCGGAGGATCTAACGGTTGCACGATCTTCTTCATTGAACGCTTCCTGCGGTGATTAATGACTCGAGAAATGGAAGATCGAGCAGGGAAAACAGTGATTTCCCTGGAAAAAATCATTTCAAATCGATTCCTAAAGTGTAATGGGAGTTTAATACGAGCTGTGAATAATTTCCGGGTGAGATTTAAGATCCTGGACTTAGTATTGACTAGAAAAATATGATTGAACTCTGAACATCTGTAATTACTCTCTCTTTGAATCTTTTCGTATTTTAGTGATATTTACTCAACAATATTAAGAGTTGTATGCACATTTATTTCTAACCTTTCAAAAAATCATTGAATCAGCAGCTTGAAAATAAATATATTACTACTACTTTTCTAACTTGACGATTTTACATGGAAACAATTCTAAATAAATAAGTGAATAAATTTATAATCGAATGTCTACCTACACTGAATCCTTATGCATTAAATACACATTACACGACATTGTCCATTGCATACTTAAGAAATGAATTTTTGCAGCCTATGGCTTTATCAATTCGTCGATTTTTCAGCTTCCTGTCGCATTCAAAGGGGAAGATAAAAGCGTCCTTTAAAAAACATACAAAACAATTTATTTAAACATAACAAAGCAGTATTTACAGAGCGTACGGTATGTACAAAACGCAACAAAAGTGCAGCGAGCAAACAGTCAGGTATGTCGCGTTCGCGAAGGATCATTAAACAACTAAGAACAGGGACACTATGGCCTAGGGGTAAACGCGCGCACGATCGTGCATAACAAATCAACAATCTTCAAAAATACACTTTCTCAGCCTCCGTGAAAACTTGTGTGTCACGATCGCATTCCTTCGTTCTAACTCGAGCACAGATTCTCCGAACTTAACTGGAGAATTAAAACGATCTGGTCTTATCTGCATCACTGATCTAAATCATACTTTGCAGTTGTACACGAGGCAACGAGACGAGTCAGTGTAGTTAAACAAAATAACAGCGTGCGTCTTTTGTTAACTATCGCAGAAATCTAACTTGAACTGTGTCACGCTTTTAACTGGCGTTTGTTTGTCTTTACTGACTCGTTCGTATAATACTTTTTGCGCCGAGATCGCATTATTGAGCCAGCGATCTCGACGCCGATGGTCGCTGGCAAGCGGACGAAAGAGAAAATGGGCTAACGAGGTCGGCCAAGGCGAAAATCACGGGAAATCGGGCTGATCCCCATGGACTCGGCCATTCGTTGTTCAGACTGCACTGAAGAGAGTGCACAGAATTGCGATCGACGGTCACGCGACGATAACGATCGCGTGATCCGAACGTGACTCGATGATCGATGTCGGAAGTCGGTCGAACGTCGGAAACGTTGGTCGTTTGATTTCTTCAGGCAGCGTTCTGTTTATTTCTTCTTGTGATAGCCTGAGAAGCCACCATGACCACCGCCACCGCCTCCGCCGCCCCCGTGACCACTCGAATAGGAATCGAAACCGCCGCCTCCGCCATGCCCACTGAAACAAATACATTCCTCGTTAATTTTCTCCGTTTAAACGCTGGTCAACGAGCTGTGAAAGTAAATTAATCGGTGAAATCTCGTGGAGCGACCTACTGGTGGTTTTTGGGTTTGTTACCCCCATCCGTACCCATATGTTAATTTAATACGTTGGCTTTATTGTTTTTTTTTGGAAATGGTTTGCTACTTGGAAAGAGTGCAGACAGGTTTCTATTGATCTTGTTTGGTTTCATTTCATTATGTACAGATTGAAGAAGAATTGTTCTGTGCATTGAAGGAATAGAATAAAATAGTCGACTACGTTTGACCCGTGTGTGAACAACGATAATGCATTTTACAATTTATTTTGGAAATGGAAACTGATACTCAGTCGTGCACACAAGGGTCGCAGAAAGTGTCAGAAAGGGTAAAAAATCTCGTTTGTCTTCTTACCAGACAATAAAAAAGGACGGTCCCCTGGAACGTGGAAATCACAAAAATATTACATGTTCGTAATAATACCATGTTTACGTCGGGACAATTATTTCTTCCTATTTTCTTTACTCACGAATAAACAATTGAAGTTATTAAGCTCATTTTGCCAGAGACAGTCTTTCTATTTATCAAAACTGACTGGTTCATTGTTTGCTAAATTGTTTAATTGATGTCTCACCTGCTTCCAAAGCCTGACGACAATCCACCACCCCCGCCATAGCCACTGCCACCGAAGGAGTGGTGACCACCACCGCCACCTCCAAATCCTCCTCCATGGCCTCCGCCGCCTCCAAATCCTCCTCCGTGGCCTCCTCCGCCTCCATATCCTCCTCCACCGCCTCCTCCGCCGCCATGATGTTCTTCTACAATTATGGTGTCTCCTCCGCCACCACCATGGTCACCTCCTCCACCATATCCTCCACCTCCGTGGCCTCCTCCACCTCCGAATCCTCCGCCACCTCCGAATCCTCCTCCATGACCACCTCCAAATCCACCGCCTCCGCCGCCATGATCTTCGATGATGATAGCACCGCCGCCATGACCTCCGCCACCTCCTCCATGACCTCCTCCTCCTCCAAAGCCTCCTCCACCATGATGGTCAAATCCTCCACCTCCGCCACCACCATAACCACCTCCTCCTCCGAATCCTCCACCTCCGTGGTGATCTTCAATAATTATTCCTCCTCCATGCCCGCCTCCACCGCCTCCATATCCTCCTCCATGGCCACCACCGCCTCCGAATCCTCCTCCATGGCCTCCACCGCCTCCGAATCCTCCTCCATGGCCTCCTCCAAATCCTCCACCACCTCCTCCACCGCCATGATGATCTTCTATAATTATCGCGCCTCCTCCGCCACCGCCATGGCCACCTCCTCCACCATGACCGCCTCCTCCGCCGTAGCCTCCACCGCCTCCGAATCCTCCTCCATGACCACCTCCTCCACCGAATCCTCCGCCGCCATGGTGATCTTCTATGATGATTCCTCCGCCACCATGACCGCCTCCTCCGCCGTAGCCTCCGCCACCTCCGAAGCCTCCACCATGACCTCCTCCGCCTCCGAATCCTCCTCCGCCCCCATGGTGGTCGTCGAAGCCTCCCGGACTCGTTATTATCACCTCATCATGGCCTCCTGCAATAATTTATTTAATTATTATGCTGTTCTAAAATTTATACTTATGCTCGACCACGCGTACAACTAATTTATTATGTCAACAGAATAAACTAGGCTAAACCGGACGAATCATCTGAGAAAACTTTCGACAATGTTAGGTCACACTGTAACCTTGCAACGCAAGTAGCACAACTCGCAAATCCTGTTGCAGCGTGAACACGAGCATCTACATACGTGCATGCAAATCGAATTCCCGTTTCCGAATCGAGGTAATGAAACCCACATAACTAGTTCCACTGCTTGAACGACGTTAAACATTGGACTCAGAGGAACAGTAGACGTATTCTCAAAAGGCTGCAATGTATATCGCGATCGTCTACATGTCTAAGTCCTAAGGGGAACGTGAGAAAGGGATTCTGCTATTATCTCTCCAACGAAGTCGCGAATCACTTTGATACGTTACCCATGTGTCACTTGGGTTCCGCGATACTCTAGACTGACAGACTTTCCTTTCCTTTTTGGGATAACTGCGATTCTAGATCTGCAGAGAGAAACTCTGTGCTCGAGTTAAAAATCTAATTGATCTTCCTACCTTCCCGTTTCTACTAAAATTTACTTCTACAACTTTCATAGAAATATTGTCGTTACTACTCTCTCGTAGTTTGTCAGGTATTTTCTAAGTAGATAGAGGTAATTTAGTCTCACCTCCACCTCCGTGTCCACCTCCTCCACCATATCCTCCTCCGTGGCCTCCACCACCTCCAAATCCTCCACCATGTCCTCCTCCTCCTCCATGACCACCTCCAAATCCTCCACCATGACCTCCTCCTCCTCCATGTCCGCCTCCAAATCCTCCACCACCATGTTCTTCTATGATGATAGCACCTCCACCATGACCACCTCCTCCTCCTCCACCATATCCACCGCCGCCGCCTCCTCCGCCATGGTGGTCATCGTGCTCTTCGTATTTGATGACCTTCTTCTCATCGTGCTGGACTATCTCCGGTACATGGATCCTTATGTGCACGCTAGAAAGTTGATACGTAGTGTGATATTTAATATGGACTTCATGAAAGTTATTATCGTCTTGGTACAATCAGATTTTTATGATTTTTCATATAATGATCACTGTATAACATGGTACTCACTGTTCTTTGCCGAACGTCGCTAGTGCTGTGGTCAATATTGTCACGAAGACCAGACATTTCATCTGTGGATAAATTAATCATTGTTAGACCTGTACGTTCCATTTATATGTTTAATTTAAAGTACGAATGTTACTTTTCCAATGCAAAACAAATCTTAGCGTATCGAAGATAGAGTAACATTTTCAAATTCTTGTAACACCTCGCAGTTTTGTATTTCACGTCTTTATCCTCATTATAATATCCCTCACCCACACAAAAATCCTCGAAGCGAGAATAAAGGTATTAGGTTCCTGATGTAAGTCCCAAAAATAAAGCTAATCAGACATGGACTACTCACTCTAACAAAAGAAATATCCATCCCTCACTCTAGCAGAACATCAGCATACCCTCACCCACACAAAAATCCTCGAAGCGAGAATAAAGATATTATGTTCCCGAAGTAAGTCCTAAAAATAAAGCTAATCAGACTTGGACTACTTACTCTAGCAAAAGAAATATCCATCCCTCACTGTAGCAAAAAATCTGCATACCCCTCACCCTCACCAAACTCCTCAAAACCGAAATTAAGGTTTTGGAGTCTAGAAGTAAGTCCCAAAAATAAAGTTAATCAGACTTTGACTGCTCACTCTAGCAAAAAATTTGAATACCCCTCACCCTCACCAAACTCCTCAAAACCGAAATTAAGATTTTGAAGTCTAGAAGTAAGTCCCAAAAATAAAGCTAATCAGACTTTGACTGCTCACTCTAGAAAAAAAGTATATACCCCTCATCCTCGCAAAAATCCTCAAAACCGAAAATAAGGTTTTAGGTTGCCAAAGTCTCGGAAATAAAGCTAATCAGACTTGGAACGCTCACTCTATGAAAGAAAAATTTCCATCCCTCACTCTAGCAAGACATCTCGATATCCCTCACTCTCACAAAAATCCTCAAAATCACAGCGAGCCTCAAACTTGCAAGTTGCACAGAAAGATCCTTACAGCAGCTTTCGGGTCCATGGTCCTGGGTCCGTGGCACCTCTCCTCTCTTCCTGCCTCTTTCTAGTCAGCTCGTCACGATGCTCAGGAACACACTGTCATATATATCCAGCAAGGATCCTGCCTATATATAGCGGGCCCGAAGGAAGTACCGGAAGCGGGGCTAGCAAGTGGGGGATACAGACGATGATCGGGGCCCAGCTAACTCGGAGAAGGCTTCCCGGGTATCGGAGGTGGCTGAAGAGACGGTGCAGAATCGTGCAACGGACCTACCAAGTAGCATAACTGTTTGTGTGAGTGTCCGTGGAGGAACGGCCGTGACCTACAGTCGAGAACGGCACCAGAGAAACTCATGCTCCCGGCGGTTTATGCTCGTATTATGGTCGCTGCCCTCTGGGGTAACAAGTTTGCGTCGAAGGATTCTCTGTCAATGCGGAAAGCGAACGTCCATTGCTCCAGATCGATCTCATGGGACACCATAACGGAAGTGACGCGCCGATAAAACAACCGTAAAACAGGTAGCGTACTTTCTTCTATCATTTGTCATGTTATTAAAAATATTAACAATTCATTTACAAATAAACGCGGATTTTATGCATTTATGGAAAAAGTTAGTAGGTGTAATTTAAAACAATGAAAACATTAGATGAATATCAAGATATAAAACTTTTTTATGGCATTCCAGTGTAAATTATGTTTTGTTTATTTATAAATAGTCTTAATTCTTTGACCTAGATTAATTCCATGTTATATTAATTTATATATTCCTTTGTATGAATATGAATTATAATACCTCGTAAAATACTTAAGTGTTTGATAATTGTAAACAGTATTTTGACTCTGAGTGACTAAGGGTTAAAACGTCGCGAAAACTTTGGTCCATTTTGTAACAATAAATCGTTAAAGCTGAAGACAACAGGTGGAAGAATAAATAATCTTCCACCTGGTAAATTGTTTCTCTAATTATAAGCCGTAGGTGAAAATATTAGAAATTTTTGCTAATGGGGCTGCAGATTGAATCTTCGGTCATCGGGATTTGCGTAGCTGAAGTGGTGAAAGGTTTGTTTTATTTGCCACGGTGAAAATCGATCTCGCACAGTGCTCTGGGAGACAGGTGTTTTATGTAACGGTGAAATGATATACATTTTCGGCAATTTTTTTCATTCGCCACCGTAACGACGCGAGTTTCGAATAGAAAATCGAAAGTTGACGAACAGGCTCGAATCGAGTCAATGGACGGGAGTACAACCGCTCAACTACGACGAACAATCATAGTGAACTCGATGGTCGGTTTCAAGTGAGTTTACACTTCTTCACTTTGGATGCACGTCGCGGATGAATCGTTCACGTCGAGCATATTTCAGATTGATCCTATCTGTAACCCACTTTTCCATTTCTGTAACAAAGGCGAGCAGGAACGCGAAAAATGTTGAATTGTCGTGTTCCTATCGAATGTGAGAAAGTCAGTCGCCACGAGGAACTCTCACGAGCCGCAATAAACGCGATAAATTTCTTAATTAATCCGCGGTGCTCGTTTCCCTTGATCCTCCGGCAATTTTGCGAATGCCACACGTGGGTAAACGGGTCCTTTCACTATCCGTCATTCGCGTGTCGATGCACCGGACGTTTCTTTCACGAGACCAACGGGATTTAGGTTAAATATTCATAATTTTATACTTTTACCAAGTCGACCAATTTTATTGGCCAACCTATTCAGGAAATTTGATGAATTTTGTTCAGACCTTTTATGAGACCAACGGGATTTAGGTTAAATATTCATAATTTTATACTTTTACCAAGTCGACTAATTTTATTGGCCAACATATTCAAGAATTTTGATGATTTTTGTTCAGTTTGCCTCTAATTGTGCTGCAACTTCCTTTATTTCAGATACGAAATTGCGAGCGGAATAAAATTTAGTTAATCCGTGCACGTGCGAAGAAGAAATTGATCTGAGATTTTTTCTGTAATTATTTCTGAGAAGTCTAAGATCTGAGGCGAATTAAAGTGGGTGTAACACATCGAAAGGTTCACGATTTTATTTTATCCTGGATATCGAAACTCTAAACATTTCTAATTAATTTCTCAGAAAGAATTAGATTAATTAACTTTCCAGCAGTACCATTAGAGACGAATTAACCATTCCGCGCTCTCGACAAGCAAAAATTCAATTACACGTACGTTCGACGATTACGAGCAGCGTTAAACGGCTAAAAAATCAGGGAAACGATAGATGAGATCATTATTAACCATAATTGCATGCTCCGAGCGCAGTAATCGGAACTCCAGAAACGGGATCGCTTTCGAGCATAGTTGCAAAGATCACCGATCGATCTCTCGTGTTGCAAGGAACGCGAGAACGTGTTGCACAAGATACGATCGGCAAGATTCTAAGAGAGCAAAACAGACTGCGGGCATTTTCTATTTCACTTTTCATCCGGCGCGTGCGAACGACATCAACGGTGCATCAGACTCGCTTTCCTCCTACAGGATTGTTGCATAAATCGGTGGACAGGAGTGTTTCACGGTATGGGAGCACGCGCTTTCCCCGATTTCCAGAATAAAATCAAATGAAGAGAACGTCTGCTGCACTTTGTCCGTTCGCGGAAAAATCGCCCGGCGATATTCGTTTGAAGAACGTTTCTCTTCGCTCATTTGAAACCGGTGGATGCACTTCATCACCGATAAATTCCATCGAAAGAGATATCAAATTTTCCCTCGGATTTTCCTTTAGAAATTCCCGCATTACTCGAATCGCATCCTCCAAGGTCGTGTTCCTAATAGCGCGATATTTTCATGTCGCTCATTGTTCTGAATAACAACAATAATTTGTTTATTATCATTGTACAATTTTTACCGGAATACACGTTCCACATGGTTGTTGGTAATCGTTCAGGTAATCGGCGAGACTTCCGATTATGCAAGTAGAACACCTCGAGTAGTTAACGAAGTTAAGTAATTGCAAATAGACACCGAGGTATCGTAAACCGTCTTTATTCGTCGATGCAAGACGGTAACCGTTTGTGCGCGCCTTTCCCTTTCGGGCAGGCTCGCGAGCAAATTCGTTGGCCAATTATGAAAACTGCCTAGTTCTATTTTCTCTGTAAATTGAATTTTCGGCTTCGCTTTGTTAGGTACTTCAATTTCTACGGTTTGAGGGTAATTTTTTTTGTTAACTGTTTTAATTAATTTCTAAATATAAACATAGATTCCATCAAACATTGCTTAAATAGTTCGAATACACTAGCAATCTGTTTGACCTGATTAAAAAAACCACTGCCACAATTACCAACCACAATTAAAAACCAACGTTAAATTCGTCTACGAAAATAAAAATCTGCACCCACAATTTAATGAAAAATAAATTTTTAGTTGATATCCAGAAAATGTCACACTGTTTTAACTGAGCGAGTGTCGACCAATTTGAGAAGAATTATTGATAGAATATACTAATATTACACGAGGACTATTCGTCTCAGCGTGCATCAACACTAGATCATCCCTATTTGGCACCGGTGCGATTGATAGCTCGCTCGTGCATGGAATCGCCAACACGTGCCGACAGAGAAAAGAAACGTGTTTAGAACTGGTTGAACGACGGCAGAGAGCCGTCAGAAGTCAAAGGCGAACCTACCACGATGGAAATACAAGCTGTCAACGCTGACAAATAACTGGAATCGGTGAAAACAGGAATAAATCACGCTATCGACACCGTGCGGCCCCAGGGGGTGGTTTTTCAAAGTTCCCTGGCTTGCGGAAGAGAAAAGAGTTGTGTATATTGATGTGCATTAAAACCAGGAAACCCTAAGCACAAATTGTATCAACATTTGGAAAAATTTTTGTTCTTCATTGGGAGACTCTTAATTAATCCTTCATCTTAAAAGGTCTATAAAATAATTGATCGTGCATACTCTTGAAAATGTTGCTCAAGAATATTTTCATTAATAAAAATCGAGAGCCGATCGGAAATCAGAAAGCATCCCAGTGAGAAATTCGTTCTCGCGTGATAGAAAGCGATGTAGTAGCAAAATCGTGTTGATTATCGATTGCTACAGCAGCCATTCTAGCAACCATAATCTCCTGGAGGATTCCCTGGCACCTGTTACTCCACCGTGAGAAATCCTTTGTGTCGGAGCACGTTGATGGAAATCCGTTGATTAGCCAGACTACTTAAACATTCACGCTTCGGAACCTGCCTTTGAACGCTGACGAGACGATTTTAATTAGAGCTTTGCTCTTCCTGGGTCGATGGTCGTTGAGATCGTTACTGTGATCGACTGACAAACGATCGATAATTACCGAGTGCTGAATAACTGGGAAGAATGTTGGCGTTTTAGAATTTGTTATACGAGAACAACAAATGTAGCAAGTATTCAGCGTGTCACCAGAGGAATATCGCTGAATTCTCTGACAGTATCGATGTCGTAAGGTGAAGCCAGCGAAAGGGCATCACCCAGGAAGTCCATCGGGAAAGTAACCGAGTCGGAACGTATGCAGGCCAGGGGTCTTCAGCACAAAAATGGAAGTGAAAGGGCACACGATTCCTCTTGAACGGTGTCTCTCACGGGTCCTCGATCTCTCGTGGATCCTCGATCTCTCTGCGTCGCATCGATCCTTCCCCTGTTCCCTTTTCTCTATACACCGCACTGTGCTGTGATGAGCTTCTTCCTCGCTACAGTACTTTCTATTTCGTTCCCCGGCAACAACCTCTGAAGACGAGCACACGTTTCAGAAAAACCATGCTAATTACCAACGAGGGAAGCGTCCGAACCAGCGTAATCGTATCGCGACAAAAGCCGTTCTCTTCGAGGTTGTTGCCTTCATCTTCCGACGCGTCTCTCGACTAGCCACTTTCTACTTGCTCGCGTTGACTTTAAAGCATAGGGGATTAATATGTTGCTTATAATGTTGAGCTGGTCGGTCGGTATGTATGTATTCGACTTTCTTCCACTTTCTCCCGGGGCTGTAGACCGTTATCATGTAGCTCAAGGTCGTTCAAGGTCGTGCGACTAGGAATATTTGTTAGATCCACCGAAACTTAAGTTTTGATTAGAACTATTATTAAGCGGAAGTGTTGCTGACTGTTTCAGGGTGTCCTGGGGATAATGATGGCTCAAGGTCGTCAGGGTCAAGATTATCTTTCAACATCGATTTCCAATAAAATTTTGCTTCAACATATTCATCGAAAGTGCATCGATTAAATTAAATGACTACAATTCCGAAGTTCATCTCTGCGGACTGTTGTTGAACAGAATTGGCCATACCACGGACACGGAATTCCCTGTTACGTTAATGACGAAACACTCGAATGCACTTTCGATAGACAATTCGCTGGTAGAATCTTTAACCTTTTCCTTTCGAAGCTCGCAGGCGAGCAGAGCGGAATCAGGAAAAACGTTTGCTTTCCAGCAAAGAGCAAAGTGGCCGTAACTGTGACAATGAAAGTGGATGGCAAATAACACACGTTATCGTTTCTGTGGTGTGACATGTAGCGTTTCATTCACTTTTTTCCGGTGTACGTAACGCGCGTCGCGGGAGTAGCAGCGCGGAAAATCGGAAGAGTGCCGTGGTTCCTAGTAATCTTCGCGATAATTGCTTTTACTTCCCACTGTCACGAGGAGGATACGTTCATTTTCGACGTCCGGCGATGTTGGAAAGAGTCGTTCGCCATTTCGTTGTTCAAGTTTTTTTTATTACTAGACTCCGGATTCTATGCAAAATAAAAAATTTCTTTTGTAAATATCAATTTATATTTTTTATTAATCATTTTAATGTAGTGAACTGTTTTAAATTGCGTCTTGTCATTTTTGTTATAAAATGCATCAAATCTGGAGTCTATTTGTTACGAATTAATGGGCTCAGGTACAGTTACTGTACCTTTTTTATTACTAGACTCCGGATTGTATGCAAAATAAAAATTTCTTTTGCATCAATTGCAAGGCACAGGAGCTATATATCAATTTATATTTTTTATTAATCATTTTAATGTAGTGAACTGTTTTAAATTGCATCTTCTCATTTTTGTTATAAAATGCATCAAATCCGGAGTCTATTTGTTACGAATTAATGGACTCAGGTACAGTTACTTTAAATCTTCTAATAACATACGATTTAAGAATTTAATAAATGTACAGTATCGAGGAAACCAAGGCATACTTTAATCAATTCGATAACGAGTGGAGATAATGAATCCGGTTTGAACAATTAAGTTAGATAAAATAGAGCAATTGCTTTTGTTATAAAATGCATCAAATCCGGTGTCTATTGGTTACGAATTAATGGACTCAGGTACAGTTACTTTAAATCTTCTAATAATATACGATTTAACAATTTAACAAATGTACAGTATCGAGGACAGAAACCAAGGCAGACTTTAATGAGTTCGATAACGAGTGGAGTAACGTTGCGAGATAATGAATCCGGTTTGAACAATTAAGTTAGATAAAATAGAGCAATTTCTTTCTTCCTGCACGGCGCGTTTGAATGACTATATAAAATGTTCCTGCTGCGCAAGAAGTCGCGAGAACACTTGTTTCGACCCGTTCCTACATGTTTTTCTGTCCGCGATTTTCCTTTCACGAACCAGCTGTCGTGGGAATGACTACAAAGCAACGGATCCAATCACCTTCCGCACTCTTAGGATCCAGTTTGCAACACTCTATACCCTATAAGCATCTATGCTGCCCTGTTTCGTCGGTAACGACCGAATTTTATACAACTGTATAACGATCCTGATCAAGAGACAATTTAAACCAACTTTTTAATGACTAACTCTCCCCTAGCTTTTGGAACTGAATATTTTCGCAGGATAATAACAGTGTCTTCGTAAAATGGAACAATAGCTGCGAACCTGAAACATGTTTACATAGTCTCATTAGTTGGAACTTTCCTCGAAGATCATTACGATTACATGATTGTCTTCAATCTTCGAATACGAGCAACTTCTATACTTAATTTCCAAAGAAAAGGAAACTTCATTCCCATAAAGGGGAAATTAAACGATCGTTTAATTAGAGATAACCTCCTCTAAAGGCAGTGCCAATCAACTTCCACTGTTTCTATTCTTAATTGGACGATTAGTTAAACTGTTTTTTTTTTAAATTCAATTAAGAATTGAGAAATGAAGCGAACAATTTGGACATTTTTCGAGTAGCCAAAATTCATACGTGAACACTCCTTGTTTTCTAAAATTTTCGAATTTTAAAAAAGAGGTCGTCGTTTCCTAATTTTTCGTAATAAGCCAAATTTGGGTGCGTAGGCAGGGGATGAAGGAAAGTTCTTTATGGTCTGTCGAGGTCGTCATTTCGCTGACTAGTGGGTGGCCTGCACTTTCATCGTTATCTGTTGCATTCTGAAGATGACAGAAGTCAAAGATCACAGCTCGCAACGTTGAATTTGGTTACGCAGGAAGCTTATGAATGAAATCACTGTTCTCAGACGGGTCCTACGAACCACGAAGCGATCGTCATTGTTCTCAGCGTTAATATTCCAGCATTGAATTCTAGCACCTTCTCAGAGTGGGGGCGGCGCGAGGCGGGGGCGGACGAGCTGCGAAAATCGAGAGGATCTCGGTCTCCTCGAGACGAAGGCAACTTTCTCGACTTTCGAACCGTTCCGCCGGTCAACGGACCACCGAGTGAAAGTAAACGGGGAAGATGTGATCGCGACCGTGGCATTCGATCATTGCTTTGTTCTCGTACGAGTATGCGATGACCGATGGACCGTGCAGTCTCAAGCACTGTCCACACCTGACCGATCTCGATTCCATGCGACCTTGAAATAGTTCGTGTTCGACAATATATATTTATTCCGGTCTCATTTAATTTTTGCGATGATGAACGTAGTAGATCGTCCGTCCACAACCCCGGATTTGCATGTAATCCTGACCATCAGCTTTCGAACGATAATTAGGTGCGTAATGAGCGCCGTATTCATATAAAGATTTAATTGACCGTCCAATGCGGCGATCGTATCCGGCGAGAGAAATTTCGATCTATATTTTGCGACTACTTTTTTCGCTTAATTGCTTTCTCCGTATTTTTTCAAAGAACAGTGTCCACTCGAGAGGAAGGGAAAGGTGACATTCTTTATTTATTTAAACGTTCTTGGCTTTCTTCGCAACAAAACTTTTTAATAACGGCGTGTATGGAAATCAGATTGAAACTAAACATTGATCGTGATCTTACAATACGATAATTTCGATGATGCAAGTGACTATAAAATTCCAGGACAAAGTTCCAGAAATTCGATGTAAAAATAAATGTTCATGGTGTTAGCTTAGTATGTACAGTCTACATTGTCTACAAAATTACTATGATTTCCTGAAGTTCTTAGTATTAAGAGGTGCCAAGTGCAATCGTATCGACTCCGAGGGAACTTTCCACGACGAGAACCGCCTTTCTCACCTTCTCGGCTTCTGTCATCAATTAATAGATAAAGGATAACTTTCTCCAATACGCACGGAACGCATCGCGGCGTCTGCCTTAAGCGGTCTGCATATTTGCGTGCGGTTTGCTCGTGTCAAAAATTTGATTTTTTACTAATTAGTAATGCAGAGAAAATATTGCTAGCGCTCCAGAACACTTGGTAAGTAATTCACTAGTTTTTCTATTACTAATTTAAAAAAGGAAAATTCTATCAATTCTACTCTGAACATGATAATTAATAAAACATCGTGAAAATTCCCCGGAAAATCGATCTTCTCTGCAAACCAGTCTAATCCTCTAACCCATAGTTTCCCAACCTCCTGAACCCTTCATCAACATTTCCTTCATTTAAATTCTTCCCCAAGCAAATTATTTTTATCACTGCTAGATCGCGGATTATTATGCGAAATAAGAATTTTCTGCAGCAATTGTGAGAACCAGAGAATGCATATAAATTTATTTCCACCCTTAATAGTCGTAATCCATTAAAAATAATAATGCCCTCTAATTTCTCTGTGCCATTTTGAATATCCGCAATCTCTCATCGACCAAACCCAGAAGCCCTATCATCCCCTAAATCATCTCGCTTCCATCACGATACCAGTCCTCTTTGTACAATAATTCCTAGCGTGCTAACCTAATTGCGCACGGACCGAGTCCTCCATGCATGTCATGTTTAAAATCTGATCTACACCTTAATATACGTATATCCTAAGCTACCCATTAACAGTCTGCACGAGTGGAGACACAGCAGCGTTCACCTGGACAGGATACGACTGAAAAGGATTAGTATGGATCGGCATGGATCTGAAATCGTGCGGTGGCTCCATGGTGTCCTCTTTCACAGCATAGCCTTTCTTAGGCTGTGCTATATTCAAAGGCCAGTTGAAGGACCCTGTGAACGGCGAGGATGATTGCTGAGCAGATTGGTAGGTAGGGATCAATTGTTGAGTTTGATATCCTCCTGTCAATCCTGATGTCAATCCTGAAGCACCATTAATTAGATACTGTGGCCAGGATTTTGTCATCTCCTGCAGTCTCTGTTGATAGTCGTCTAAGGATAAGCTGTCTCTCAACACGATGCCATCTTTGCTGCCACCTATGGTTGCTGCTGGAATCCCAGCTGGAAGTACAATTTCTCCTTGAGGTTGTGGCTGCACGTTCTTGTACATCTCTGCTGTCTTTTGTTGAAGATATAGAAGCTGTTCTTTCCCTTGATCGATCATGGCGCTTAGCTCTATCGGATTGTTCACTGTCAGATCCTTGCCGATCGATCTCGAAGAGTACAACTTCTTCCTGTCGTTTCGCCTCTCGTTGTAACTCATTGCACTGTCTGGGTCCGAGAAGAACGGCTCCGATGTCTCGAAGGATTGGCCTAATTGGTACTCGGAACCTGATGGGGAGAAGGAGGTCGGCTCGTAGCCTGGCTCTGGTTTCGACTCTTCTGGCTCTGGATACCTGAAGAAGATTTTTCAATGCAGTTAAATCCTCCTCGACTTAGTGCACTACTCGAATGTCCCAATTTTAAATGAACACGACAACAGGGACATCTGATAAAATTATTTCTTTTTTATTCAAAATAAATATAATCAAAATAAATAATAAAAAATTTAATCGATAAAATATTTTCTTATTTATTCAAGAAAATATATTATCTATTAAAGTTCATTGCTTGAATGAAAAAAATTCGTCTCTATTTCACCTTGAAATATCTATATTACTTTCTTGTCAACTTAATAATTTCGTGTTGGTGTCTCTCGTCCTAGTGTCAATGTTAACTATAGGCCTTTTTAGAAATTTCATTTCACGTAAGTTTCTTTCGGAATGTGTTACTTAATATTGTTAAATAAATATTAGATTGTCCCAATAATTGGTTTTCGATTCATGCACTAATGTAAATTCATATTGGGAAGTACCAAAACCTTAACATAAAAATTCACACATTGCTTGTATTTATTTAGCAACATTCACGATTCGGATTCTCCATTGTGATAAGGACCTTAAGTATTAATAATCTGCTACAATTATCTATCCTAACAAACGTGCCAGTGTGCATGTATAGTGTATGTAAATTTCGTTGTGTAGGTTAATCAATTAGAGGACTGGTTTACCGAACACTAATGGCTCATTAAGGGTTAATCAGTAAAATTCTGACGGCGAAAGTGCTCCGCAGATTGTGTGCATTCGGTTAGACACGCAAGTCGGAGACTTTGCGATTGGACACGCACTCCGCGTGCCTGGCAAGGAGTCCTTGCTCGCAGCAATGGGTAGGCTTTCATGTCGCACACTGTAGCCAATAATTTGGCTAGAACCGATAGTCCATGTGGAA
Organism: Lasioglossum zephyrum; assembly: GCA_028455615.1. NCBI lineage: Eukaryota > Metazoa > Arthropoda > Insecta > Hymenoptera > Halictidae > Lasioglossum > Lasioglossum zephyrum. The sequence goes on along the minus strand of CM052328.1, from coordinate 13,819,708 downwards.
TGACCAATCACCTGCCAGGAGACCACTTGCGAGGCACGGAGAATATGGACCGCTGTTTGGGATCGTGGGAAAGTGAACGGAGCATGCTGGGATGTTTTTTTGCCAGTGATTCTTTTAGCAGCACTTTTTCTGTTTGTTTGGAGAAATTTATGGCGTGTTTTAATCTTGTTTTCACCGATGACCAGCTTTGTTTGACAGGCGGTGACGTTTTTAAGAGGTTCCTGGTCTAGAAAATGTGGGACAGTGAAGGGTACTAGTAGAATATGTCAATTGATGGTCAGACAACTTATTTCAACGCTACACTACGTTTTTTCCCCGAGTATCCTTTGAAGTTTACGATCTTTTACTTGTTCTATTATTAAGCGGTGTCATTGTACTTTTCTATTAATAAATTTGAAGAAACTGCAATTAAGTGGACGATTATCTTATCTGGCACGAGCAACTGCAGCTTGAAAAAGAGAAATTAATTTGAAAGTAGATCCACGTCTTTTCTAATCTCAACTATTATTTTCATTAATTACACTCCTCAATATTCCCACAATTATCGCTTCTCACTGACTCCAATCATTTCTACCAATTTACCTCGCTACGGCTATCTTCGCTGTCATTACACAATTAAACTTCTCCCATGATTGCTATCATTATATTGTTACACACTATCCAATGCTACAGTGATTAAAAACAACATTAGAACGAATTCTACCGATAACAAAGAACTTTCATAATTCATTGACTTACTTTTCACTGCCAACAGAGAAGCTGCCTTTCAGTTGATCGTAAGGTATGTAACCCTTGCCAAATGTGAGCGCATGACTGACATCCTTGCCGTAAGGTATTCGCACATGGTTCACAGTCTCGTGACCCTGATCGAAATCATCTCCACCATGGGGGAAGGGTAGACTCGCGTACGATGGCCTCTTTTGATGATAGTAACCCGGTGGTCCATGGTGACGACGGAAATGGGATTCATGGGAGGATTTTCTGAATCGAGGTGGCATAGATCGCCATGGTGGTGCTGGGCTGCGTCTTACTTGCTGAGGGACCACTACTACCACCTTATCGCTGAAAGAAGACCTCGGAATTTTATTCGTTTCACTATAGAATCGATTAATCTTTAAATTAAAAAATTATTTAATTGAAAGGGAAAGCTGGGACCATCGGAAATGAGACAACTAGCTCTTATCTTTTATTCGTGAAACTGATGATACTTTCATTTTTGTTCGAGTGAGGAAGTGAGCCAATCTACATTGCCTTTTACAATATATATTTAGAATATAGATAATAATATAAATAATATAATAGAATAGAATATACATTATATTATATTTATATATAATAATTATATGTATTAAATGATTGCATAAGTTCGTGCCCGATTTGAAAATAAAATACAATGGTTAAATTTTGAAGAATACAGCTTTGTTAATCAATTATTGTATAGTCGCCATTCATTGCTACAATTAGAAAAGGATGGTGACTATATAAATTTTTTTAATACTTATGCAATCATCTGATATATTGAAATATAATAGAATATATGTATATAGTATTTTGAAGGCTGATAAAAAAATAAAAGAAAGTTGTCTTCGATTGTTTTACTTCGTACACGAAGCTTTTCTTGAGATAAGACGTTCACACAATTCTGCATCTTACATATATGCACATGCAAGATGTTACACGTGATTCAGTCACGGTCTGTTAACAAGGTTAACGTTTGTCTTGCGTGTATACTTACGCGTGGGTGAGTAGTGGTTCGCTGATCGCCAGCACCAGAATCCAGAAAGCCTGCGGGCGTTGATTAGGGTATTAATCGTTAAGCAATGTAAATTAGACTATTAGCTCCTAAGTAACATAAATTACACTATCCGATTAATTGCTGTCATTAATTCGGGATGGTTATAATTAATTGCTGACACGGTGGCTTGAGCTCACGAGTGAAATCTATGCTGGTTATTATATTATCTAATGCAGCCTCGACATAAACATTCGTTTTTATGTGTTTTTAGACAGTGGCAGTGCCCAGGCAAATTTTCCGATCAATTTAAGTCAATTCTGCTTGTTATGCAAAGCTATGCTAACGAAGATATAACCGTAAAATAATATTTTAAATCTCAAATAAAACAAAAATCCTCAATCAAATCCAAAGAAGCTCTCTTGAAAAAAACGAATCGAAATACAACGACCCACAAATTTCTAAACTAGGATACATGATCGTATTTTACTGAAAATCCCATAATTTTAAAAATCTGCACACCCTTTTCACCACAACAAAAATTTTTCGAAAAAAATGAATAAAACTTACAATAAAAAAAACCACACTCGTATGAAACGAAATACACGATTTACAAATTTCCAAACTAGCATACATAATCGTATTTTACTGACTTGAACGTCCACAATTTTGAAAATCTCTGTCAAAATCTCAAAAAAAGCACTGTCTATAAAATTGCAAAAACCGCACCCTTTTGGCCGCAATAAAACCTTCCAAAAAAAATGAATAAAAAACGACTTACAAGCGACCACATGTCGGCGAGTTTAGGTAGTGGTCCGGGGATCTAGCGAAGCCTCCGATACGATAAATCCTTGTCGGGAGGGTTGCGTTGAATCCTGTCGCACCCGACAGAGTGATCCGCGTTCTCCAACCGGTGCAGATAAATTGCAAGCGTCCGGCGCAGGTCGGTTCTCTTTTATACAAGATAAAAAGAGCATAATCGCGGTCCGAACGGACGGACGGCCGCCTCCCACTGGTCCCCCTTTACGGGGGAGAGCCCTGGAAAGAGATCGCGTTCCCCTGGAGTCTCTGGGCGACTCGATGGAAACCGATGGGTGTGGGATAGGTGTACCAGTGGCGTGCAAACACGAAACGTAGACAGAGCACACAACACAGACCCGTCTAGGCGTCTAGATTTTTGTTTCGGGGGAAATCGACACTTTCTTCGCTCGGCGAGGCCGCGCCAGGACCCCGTTTAATCCTTCGGCCGCGTCTCTAACGATTCCACAGACGCGTGCTTTCCAAAACGCGACCAACAAGAACGGGACCGACGCTCCACATTTCATCGGGCGACCGCTTGCCGTGATACGGGCAACGATTGCGTCTGAAACACGGATCTCGATCCGATCTATAGGTAATCTTGACCCTCCTACAAACAGAAAAATCTAGAAATCGATTTGTATTATTTTGAATGATTTGTATTATTGAAATAGATAGATGGCGAAGTTAATGAATAGATAGGTTGTACTATTAAACTAGCTAGATAGTACGAATATTAGATAACAGATATACCGGGTGATTATGTTTAATATATGAATATAGAGATATTTAAATTTAATCGATTTTAAATGAAGATATTTAAAATTAATTTTCTTGAAAAGATTTTATTCTTATTTCCAACCATCGACGATGACCTGTACCATGGATTACAAACCCCCCGGTATAATAGCGTTAATGAGAGCGATCGAATAGTAAATGTGCAGTAACGTCAAAAGAAAACTATGTAAAAGGTATAATTATGGAAGTAGGAAGTGCAACAATAAATAGAAAAGTGATAAGCAATAGTAGTGGTAATTTGTCTCCTTACAGCTATCTCCACGCTGACATATCGCATAATCAAAAAAGGAGTTCAATGATAATCACGTGAATCGAGGCACGTGTATTATTACGTAAGCGCGAGTCATTCACGCTAACAGTTATTGCATAGCCTGTCATACATATTCCTTAGACGAATAGGTATATATTACCCGCATTATAACACACTTTCTAAGCGATGCGAAACAACACGATCATCCACGAGCCAAATCGAATTGTATTCGAACAGCACATTAATTTTCGAGAGTAAGAACAGCGTGATCAAACTAATCGAACGTCGGTAGAATATCCTCGATATCTTCGATCGGCGAGATTACCCATTATTCATCCTAGTGAATAAATTCTCTACAATGTTGGCGAACTTTCGTTAGCATTCAATTATCTCGCCGCGTGGGTTTCATTTTTTGTTTGTGTGTTACTTATACCACGTTCAAATTTACCTCGACTAATTGTTTTGCTTTCTCCGTAATTCGTCTTTACCCATTATTCCGTAATTCTGCGGTGTTATTAGACACTATTACCGTCCATTATATGGATTCCGAAATTTCGATCGCGAATAAATTGAAAGTTTCTCGAAAAGCTCGGGGGAAACTTGGGGCGGCCCGCGAGGTGTTAGAAAGTTGATATGTTTCTCTGAGAAAATTGGATTTTGCTACTTTATTTGCAAGCGTTCCATTTCGCGAGTTCATTTGTGGCGATTTCTTAAATGACCTTCCAAACAATTGTCTTATCGATGAAATTATTATTACTAGACTGCGAATCTTTAGAAGAATATGAACAAGAAATAGAAACTAAATAGGATGATGTTTCATGTTGTTTCTTTAATTTTTTAAATTTTCCTAGAATTTTGTATTTCATCTACTCAATTTTGCTATAAAAGCATATGATATATAAATGTTACAAATGCAACTGAGACATACCCAGAACATTAAAAAATTATTTAGCAATAAGAACGAATGAACTCAACCACTCCAATTAATAAATCATCTTAATCTGTAATTTCTTTCACAAATGACCCTAAACTATCCGTTACTAAATTATCAGGCGATATCCCAGGATCGAAACAGAATACTGGAGACGTTGTAAACAAACGTTGCAAAATAAAGGAGTGCAGCTATAAGTCGATCGAAACCTAAGCAGGGGAATACAACGTTGAGGAGAGAGACTCTCGTCACCGCTCGAGTATGAACAGTCGCATTTAATTACATTGGTTTGATTACGATGTCCACCTTGATCTTCACAGCTCCGCTATACCTGCACCCTGAGGAAAGAAAGTCATCAGCATAGTGTCCAGCACCGAAAGCGAGTCATTCGATCCACTAGCACGGTACAGATGAAATATCATCACCCAGAGTGTCACGGGGAGACGTATTTTCACCGAATATTCTTTCTCCTTCTTTTTCTCATCTAACAATCCAGCTTCGTGTTCCCCGTCGTTCACGGTCCACATACACGAAATTCTCTAATGTTGTGGGTGTCGTTAACGTAAAAAGCGTAACCCGGCATCAATTAACTCATTCACGCGACGGACTTTCGTGCCGAGTTATGGCTTCGCTCGTTCTCGGCATTCACTCCTTAAATACGCGAACTTCAAGGCCGCACTTCGGCGAAGTTGAAACCGCGAATCGCCGACGGTGAAAGCGATCGCTGCGAAAGTATCGGCTAACCCCCATTTATTTCTCTCTCTCTCTCTTTCTTTCTCTTTAGATCTGTGCACGTCGAATTTGCATAAAGACGGGAAATGCGCTGCAAATCGACGTCAGTTCGGGCCATTTAACGCGATACTTCGGTGGACAGGCGATTTCGAACTGTTCTTTCCGCTCACCCTGAAGTTATCGCTGGGAAACTAGACGAAAAGTGAAATTGCGATGCTCCGCCGCATAAATGAATTCGAAAAAGTATTTTAGAAATAATTTTTTAACTTTTGGTTGCTCGCATATAATCTCAAAAAAGTAACTTTAGCGTTTTAAGTATCAGCAATATTTAATTAATATTTATTTTATAACGAAAATGAACTACGAGCAATTGAAGAGTAAATTATGAAAATGTCTTTGAGACTGGACGCCATTTTGGAGAACAGTGCGTCCATGAAATTGCTCCCTGCAGTCCTTGGAATTTCCGTAAAATTTATTTTAGAATTTTCATAGAATATTGAATTAAAAAGGAAAGTCTAAAATTGGTAAAATTAAAAGCGAATTTTCCAGTAGATAAATTTCAAAAATTTCAATTCGAAAATTTGTTTCTACGGTAGCGTCATCTGTCTAGAATGCTCGCAACCAAGATGGTGACTGTCGAGATCCATGGGTAACTGATCTCTGCAACCATGGTCACGTAGGATGTCCATCTCTAAATAATTTTCATTTCTACTTTTTAGAAAACACAGACAGCCCATACGAACACGGCTTGTATTAATTAGCAATTTATTTTCTACATAATATTATCGATTAAAAATTTTCCACTTGTCTCAAGAAAGTATCTGCGCGGCTACCAAGCGCAACATACAAGCATTCATGCTTCACGTTCCATGCGTAAGTGGCGAACAACACGAGCAATCCGCCACTTTCCGCTAAAATTTCTATAATGAGACTGCTGTGGGAAACGGGACACATAAATTCATGGAAGCATATAGAGCGAAAGAAAATTACCGTGGAATATTGCTTTTCCACATCTGCATTTTTATACGCAAATGCATAATTTTTTCCTAACGAAAATCGACGAATAGCATACAGTCGTCGTTCTTGAAAAAGGTGGTGAAATGGATCAGATAAGATACCTGTGGAATTCACAAAAGCACGGGAGTAATGATGCGATTTATGGAGGCGTCTATTCCTTTCTTTGTTCAAGAAAAAAATGACAAGGTCGTCGCACATGAAAGTCAGAATCAGTAGCTAATAACTAGACAGCGGATTTTATGCGTTTATGACAAAAACAAGTAAGTGTAATTTAAATCGGTAAAAGGATTAGAAGAATTTAAAAATACTGTTATATTATTTTCAACCTATTAAACATATTAAGAAAGAAAATAAATTTCCATTTCAATCCAGTTTGCAAATCAGCTGGAGAATGTTTACTTTGCATGAAGATCTTTATGAAAAATAAAAATGTCCTGCATTGATTCTGGGAAGCAGGAGTAAAATAAATCTCATATGAGATTTTCTATTAAAAAAATAAAAATAAAAATAAAAATTGATTTCACCCTTTAATGCATTTATTGCAATAATCCTTCATTTTTCTAATCGCTTACTGTTTTATATTTCACCCAGCCAATTTCTTGGTAAATGCATAAAAATCCAGTCTACTAATAACTTGTCAGATGCAAAGCTCGATTCGCGGAGAGAGAGCGCGGTTTGGAACAAATCGCGGATTTCTCCGCGTGAAACAATGGAGCGTTATTAAACGGCGATCTCGAACGCGATAAATCTGACAAACTTCTGTAATCCATCAAACGGTATCTACGTCTATATAGCGCAACCACGTTGTTACAAGATCCAGGATTAAATTTCGCGCGCTATTTCCAAGAGAAAGATCCCCATTGTGGTTATGCTGTTTAACGATCGCTAAGCGTCAGACGAAAAACGAACTGTTTAACGTTGATAATAACATGTATAAATCCTTTCCACTTTCTACAGTGTCGCCATTAACGTCCGAAACTGTAGAAATCGGTAAAAAAGTAATGAGACTTGAACGTTAAGCTCGAACCTTGCCTCTCGGTGTCTTCGGAAGAAAAATGGACGACTTCCGGGGGCCTTGAAACAGTATAATTTGCTTCTTATTTGAGCATTGCTTCTTTCTTGTCAAACCACTCGTTTCCTCTAGCCAGACCGTAGAATGATTTCAAAGAAAACAAGCGGTAATTAGCTGGTTTAAGGAATTTCAAATCGACGAATATCCTTCCGGTTCGAAGGCGTGTCAGGATCACCGGATATCGCGATCCTACGTCAATGTTGCGTCGAATCGACTTTCCAACATGGTCTGCTTCGCTAACGAGCTTTTCGCTTTCGAAAGTTCCGTGAAACAACGCGTTATCGCATCCCTAATGATCCAGTGCAACAAATAGTTTCACTCGGATCCGGAACTCTCGCTCGCAACACGCAAGATGGCCGCAGTTCCTCTCGCGACTTCGGCGTGTGTCTGTAAAAGACGCGTCTAGACGTGAGCCACTGCGTTTTGCACATTTGCAAATTAAAAACATTCATTTTGAAATTTGAAAACTTGATAATTGACCAAATTAAAATCATTTGAAGGGCTGCTGGTTGCAGCGGGCTGAATCGTAACATTTTACTATAACTCTTAATAACCATGAGATATCGGGATCAAATTTCCACTCAAATTCATTAAAAAATTATACCTATTAACTTACGGAACTTATTTCTTTTTAATTGTAGATTATTTGTCCACTTTATACGAGGATTAAGGTCTTACAAAAAGAAATGCGTTTAAAAAAATCCTGTGAAATAAATCGTTAAATAAATATGAGCAAATCGATAGTTTGAATCGGCCGGGCGAGGCAAATAATGCGATAACGAGGTGTTTGCCGTCGCCCAACGAGGTATTGTTTGCCTCGGCCGTGCCCGAAAAATTTTCTCAGCCAGCTCATGCGTTTTTATGGGTAAAACCCTCGTCCCCGTCCCCTGGCATGTTTCATCCCCTCCAGGAGGGGACGCTAAGTAAGGGGAGTGCAGTTTTCATATGTACCTGAAATGTAGAAAAAACGTGAGGAGATCGCGAAATATCGGTATATTTAGCAATAGCGAAATCAGCCCAAATTCACCCGCGACGGAACATTTTGGCCGCTGAACGAAGAGCCGACGCGTGCCTCTTACCTGTCTCGACGCAAGGGTGAGGTGACAGCGTCACAGAAGCGCAAGGGGGAAGACTAATCTCAAACTGGCATTTTACTATAACTTTTAAACCATAAAACATCGGGAAGAAATTTCCACTAAAATTCATTAAAAAATTATTCTCCTACCTATAATAATTATCGTAATAAATATATATTTTTTGTAATCAATTTTTAATTAATTTTTTAAATTTTGTAGTTTTAAAATAAAATTAAAAATTTATAATTTGTTACTTATTTAGTAGTTTTTCAGATACTTTACATCACCGATGTCTTTGGTTATACATTTCTCACAAAAGGCTGCATCGAGACGCGCAAAGGAGATCCCACCTTTAAATTGTAATTTCTATAAAGGAACCGGTTGTTCGAAAGATCATTTCCTCGTGACTTATTAATCCGTCCAATTCGTTGTGGTATTAATCGATCAATTTTCAAGGCGTAACTCCAGCTGAAGATTTAACTCCAGTTAATAATTTGCAATATCACTAAATAATGTAATGATTTCCCTATATAGGAGAACAGTGTAATTCTAGCTGAAGATTTAATTCCAGGGCATAATTTGCAATGTCACAGTCCAGCCTTATAGAAAAACCTTCGAGATTTGATTTTCCGGTGGTCTCCAAACGTTTGAACGATTTCCCTGGATACGAGGACACTGTACTTCGGTGAACGCGGAATTGAATTGGCCGGTCGAAAGCCTCGAACGGGAATTCCTCCAGTAGAGAGTTCACTGTCACGGTCCCGCGATCTGCAAGGAAAAGGATAACGTGCTGGTCGTTTTCGTTTTCGCTCGGCCTCCCGTTGGAATGTGCTTACAATTCGGTCTCGATCCACGTTTTACGAGGTGAACAGATCGCGTTCTCCCTTTCTCCCATCGTCTGGCAAAAGTAACAATCCGCGTGAAACACCATAGACGGATCGATTTACCTGACCACCGATTTCTATGGATCATCCTCTTGGATCTTGTACCGAGGACAAATCGGATCGATTTCGAGAAACTCCGTGTAGAAGAAACTTCTTTTTCTTGTGTCTCGTGGTTCTTCTTCTGTCAGTGTTTCTCAACCACTCTCTATCCCTTCATCTACTTTCTATCATGGTATTTAAATCTAAATTCAAATTCCACTCTCGGCAAACCAATTTAAATTGAAATACAACTTTCAATCGTTATATTTAAATTATTTATGTATTGTATTTATTTAATGTAATTAAATATCTCGAAACAAGAAATATATCACTTACACCACATTCATAATTATCGACACATATGACAAAGCACAATGGATCATTGATTAAAAACATTATCTTCAAATAATATTTAGCACAAAATGTACCACAGCGTGGCACTTACCACGCATCGAAATCTCCAGAGCGTTAGTCACGTTATCGCCGCACTCACTATGTAACCTCGTCACGAAACAATCATAATCCCGGTAATAAAACATCCTGCTTCATATTTTCTTGTTGGAGAATACGATTTTCCACTTTCTGCTTTGCAGACTCGCAGGGAAAATTCTGTAGCTGAATATGTTTAAACGTTATCTCCGGAAGTCCATAGAAATGTGCTCCTTACAAGTTATGCGATACTTTCAATGTAAAGGTACTGCGAACATTAATTTTGATATAATAAAAATTCTGAGCTGTCATTTGAAAAAATCATAGCCAATGTAAATCTGTGATTTGCACAAATAAATGCATAAAATACGCAGTCGACCGATAAGAAAATGTAAACGAGCTCGGACAAATCAAGTTTGCGCTCGTAAAACGAACCCCATAACGCAAAGACGATAATTAATATGAAAAATCGATATGAAGTCGAACAGCGAGCAATATGAGCCAGTATTCGCACGCGAATCAGCGCCCACACGGACTAGTTGCATTTTATACTAATCTAAATCGCGCGACTAGGAAGGGAGTCAGTCGAAAAATGTTCATCGAACTTTCCTCTGCAATGAAAACTTTCATCAACTTTCATAATAGTCGTCGAAAACAAACAAACCGAACAAAATTCCTCTCGTTATGTAAATCGTCGCGAAAGTGTTGCTGGAATGATATGCCATTTCTAATTGCGTGGATCGCGATTATGGCGATTGCCCTTCGTTATAATGATCCGCCAGACTAATTAGAAATTCTTCGATTAGATGCATCTGGAATTACGAAAACATTCTCTCGGTACAGGAGATCTTTCGACTGCAACTCGTTTCGATTCGATATCTTAATCAGTGTAATCTGATTTATTTTTACAGTGGAGAATCCCACGACATGGTTATCTTTCGTGCATCGACAAGTGAAAAGCCCCACCCGTAATGAGTAGAAATTACTCTAAACGGCAATTATATTATTATGCGAAGCGGTTCGTTCACCTACGCGCGTTCCATCTATGATCCTGTTCTAGGTTCCAGCCGTTGCACTAATAACGAACAAGTTTTCTGTTTCATTGAACTTGAACCGTCTGGCCAGACGTCTGTCGAGGAACTCCCTGAGCTACCGGAAGTGTACAGCGGATTTATATGCGTTTATGACGAAAATTAGCAAGTGTAATTTGTAACAGTAAAAACAGGAGAGAATTTAAAGATAAATTTCTGTTTCATTCGAGTTTGTTGTAGTTCGCATGAAAACATTTTATTTTGCATGAAGATCCGCTACCTAACCGGAAGTCTTCCTGGAAGATTCCTGATAAAAGGTAGTTTCATTTCGAATTGAGTCTACGCGGTTCTAAACGCGAACAATTCTATCGTTTGGAAAATAGTATTAAACAAACAAGCTTTTGTTGAAGAGAAATTACTTGAACATAGGAGAAAGGTTGCTTTCAGCGATAAAATCCAAATTCTTTGAGTGGCAAATGAATGTAAGAACTAATTGGGAGGTAGGATTATCTAAATACTTGATTTATACAATTTCGATGGACGAAAGAATGCACGTTGTAATTTCTAATTTCGCTGGCGAAAGACTTATCACGTACTCGTACCATATAATGGAGATATTGGTCAGATAAATTGGCACTGACCTAGATCTTTCAGGTGCAGCTATTTTTTACAGGTGAGTAATTAGCTCTAGACCAGGGGTGGCCAACCTGTGGCGCATTGCATCATTGCATCAAACCTGTCTACGAAGGCCGAAGAAGCGAAAAGCGAAAACAACAACTCCGACTTGTTTCGAAGACTCTAGACGAGTCTTGAAAGACCTGCATCTCTCAGGATTAAAGAAAACTAAACGACTCGTACTTGTTTAAGTGATGAACTCCGTTGCTACAACCCCGTACCTTGAAAAATAGTTGAACAGGTCTGAATAGGCTGGAACAACACTGTCTACGGCGTGTAGAAAAACTTGTATCATCCTAGAATCGGTAAAAAGGCAAGAAGCAAACATCACCGAGTCGTTTAGAGTGGTAAAATACAGCGATACACGTTGTAAATAGCAAAATTGGTGAGAAGGGATTTCAAGGGATAGAATGTTATAAAATCGAGTCATATCGTTCAACCTAGAAGATTTTTATTCCATCTAATCTTTGTACAATATTTGCATGAAATTACACCTGTTGTCTCATACGACATTTGATTTTTTAGCAATTTATAGAATACAGAAGAATATTAATGATTTCAAAACAATTTAGAGTGACCATTCAAGTGCAATGGGTTCAACATGAAATTACACCTGTTTTCTCATACGACATTTGATTTTTTAGCAATTTATAGAATACAGAAGAATTTAATGATTTCAAAACAACTTAGAGTAACCATTCGAATGCAATGGGTTCAACTTTTGCCTCGATTTTTGTCCGTAATTATCTGAGCACCAGTATCCCGATTCTTTTCCTCATCCGCGGCTCGACAGTAAAAAGAAATGGAGCCCGAATCCAGGAAAATACTCTCTGCTGAAGGCGCAATAAAACAGACTAGAGCAGAGTCTGTCAAGGAAACAGGTGAACGCGGAAAAGCAGTTGGCGTAACTGGTGTCGTCCGTGCGTCTCGCAGGACAGCTACCAGTTCGCAATCGCGCTGGAGGAAAAAGTGAGGACACGTCTGCGAGAGACACAGACGAACGGACATACAGACAAACGGACATCGATCTCCTGTTTCCCAGAGGATCGTGAGCGGCGAGACACACGAGTGAAACGAGAGATCGCGGAGGCACCCACCTCGTATTACGAGAGGCTGATCTTGATCTTGGCCGTTCACCCGGCCAAATCCCTCAGCTTTCATTAAAAAGACTATCGTACAGCTCTCGCGCACGTGGAATTACGAGCTCTCCGTTTCTCTGCGAGCGGGGCTGGCCGTTTGGCGAAAGAAAAAGAGGAAACGACGAGAACTCGAGCGTCGATCGAGGTGAAGGGTAGCTTATCCTACATGTACGGTATGTTTCTGTGTGTGGAGTGAGAGAGGGGCGTGTTGGTCCTCTGGTTTTTACCACGTCTTCTCTATTAGCCGGATCCTTTCACGTGGCACCGCCGCCCGATGGGTGCAAAAGAGATTCCCTTTCAATTCTTATCCGACTCCAATCACGTACCTGTATAAAAGCCGCGAGCGTGTGCACACCAGCCAGCAGATCATAACCGCGGCTTAAACCGCCAACTGTATCGCGAGGAGGAACCGGTAGTTGCCTCCTCTCGACGTGCGTGCATACACACCGATCGCATTTCGCAGATTCACACAGTTTCTCACCTGAAGGGATTGCAACATGAGCAAACTCGCGGTAAGTCGACCCTTTCGTTTGGCTCATCAATTTTTATATTCATTTTTAGCAGCCTGTAAATTTTGTCGCAGTTAATTTTTGGGGGAATTTCATTCATAAATGTGTCCTAGAAAAAACTGAAGTAAAATTGTTTTTGAAGCATTTGCTCTGAAGAATTAAAAAATTGAAGAAAATAGTCGAGTAGTTTCTAAGTAGAAATGTAGAATTGTTTGGAATTTAGAACAGTGTCCTGCGAACATTATAAAGTGGAAAATAATTTATTCGTTTATTGTGCGTTCGATTGTGTAACTTCTGAAAAATAAAACGACCAGTGAAGATTAACGGGAGACAGTCATATCTTGCAGTTGGTTAGTTACAGTGCTAAAGTGGTAAATTGCCTTAGACTAAATTTTTTACAGTTCGGTAAGACTCGTGTGGCTAAATCATTTTCATGACCAGTGGCAATGCAGAAATTCCAAGTCCGTATTTCACAGCATTCCGTCTACTGCATCGTCCACATGACATCCAGCCTCGACGACGTTATAATTCATTGAGAGACATTCTACCAACCTGTCAAGCTAGTCTTCTATAAAGACAGGATCCAGATGCTTGATCCGCATACGGAATACTTCTGGATCTCTTTAAAAGTGACAAGCTACGATCCTAACTAGATAGAAACTAATTGTAAAAATTCCACTTGACTCTACAAAAATTTTTAATGTATATATAATAATGCACCAATAGCAGTAATATATTTGTTATCAACAATTCTACGATCGATATAGGGAGATATTTAATAATTGCAAGCGATCGGAAATTGTATTTTGATTGATCTCACTGAACAAATAATTCGTTTGTCTTTCAGGTTGTCTTCGTAGCAGCCTCGCTGCTGAGCATGGCCAGTGCCGGCGGCGGCGGACACGGTGGACAGTAAGTGTTCATTTCTTTGTTTCTTTTACAACATAGAAGAAAGACCATAATACACGATGGTTCGGTAGCGATCGCGCGGAACAACGTTTGTACTCGCTCGTTAAGCAAGCAGAATAGTAACCAACAAGCCGTGGCCGGTGCCATTGAAACGTTTACTTTCTCCGCGGCCACCGTCATCGAAGAGTGCTACCATGTTTTGTCGACTGTTATCGAAAGCAACGATAAACGAGACTGTCGATCGCGCCTGGTAGTCTGCACTCGTCGATTTTCCTCGTTCAACGACCTTGCTCGCTACCTTTCCAAGCCTTTCCACGCTCGCTATCGTTCATCTTGATAGCGAGATTTGAATCTACAACTTCCATGAACGTTTAACACCTGGGAACAACGATTCTTCGTGTTCCAATTTATTTGTCATTACTAGACTGCTGATCTTCGTGCAAAATAAACACTTTCTATCCGAATCGCAAGAAATTAGAATGAAATAAAAATTTAATTTCTTTCCTCCGTGCTTTAAATCATCATTAATTCAAGGTCATTAATCAAGGTCATTGAGTATGAAATTTGACAAATATAACACAATTTTTTAAACACATTCTCATACTTAACGATCAAGTTTCATATTTAACGACCTGATACACATACTGATTTTTCATCATAAATGCATATAATTTTACCCAAATTGCCCCATGGGGCACTGCCCCGGCTCTGCGAAGAGCAGGAGCAGATTATGATCGAGATACAATTCTTGTCACTGTAAAAACATTAAAACTAATTTGTTAATTATTTTCTCCAGCGACCACGTGGTGATCCACGTGCCCTACAAGATCAAGACGGTGCATCACACGCACACGATTACCAAACACGTCCACCATGGCGGCGGAGGCGGTGACAAATATGAAGTCCTAGGCTACACTGTTGGTCACCCGATCGACATCGGCCACGGTGGCCTGGGAGGAGGCGGTGGTCACGACTTTGGAGGCGGTGGTCACGATTTTGGAGGCGGTGGTGGTGGTGACATCGGTGGAGGCCATATCGAGTACAGCGGAGGCGGCGGAGGTGGTGGAGGCGGAGGCGGTGGTCACGTAGAATACAGCAGCGGAGGTGGAGACATCGGAGGAGGACACAGTTTCAGCGGAGGATACGGAGGTGGAAGCTATGGAGGCGGAGGAGGAGGTGGTTTTGGGGGAGGTCACGAAGATTGGGGTGGCCATCAGTGAACGAGGCCATTCCAGAAGTAGGGTAGAATTAGTCTTACGAAGATCTTCGAGAAAAGTTGGTTTGTTGGAACGATCGAAAATGAATGGTGACCTCATCCTTGCATTAATCGCAGGGATCTTTGAATTACGATATAGTATGACTGTAGTCAAATAATCGCGTTGAATCTTCTAATATTTCGTTTTCGTGAATGTTGATCAGAAAATTATTTAAAGAAATTTTAGATCTTATCCCATCTTGAGAAATGAAGGGGCTTTCTTGACATTTGAATTACAAAATTGTATAACTGTGGTCAAGCAATTGTGTTGAATGAAAAAATTATTTGAAGAAATTTTAGATTTTGTCTAAATGTTGAGCAGAAAATTATTTAAAGAAATTTTAGATCTGGTTCCCCCTCTGGAAGTCTTGAGAAGTGAAGGGGCTTTCTTAAAATGCATCAAACGAGATTATTGGCTATTAACAATGTACTGTGCAGGACGAGAGCAATTTAGGTCACTAGTTATGTTCTTTTTGGGAGAAATCAATGGCCAGAACGATCAAGTTTCAAGAAACCAACTCGCACACCCCCCTCGCACGACAATCGTAGATTCGATTTAGAGAAATTGTATTAGAGAGATAGACACTTTCTCACATTGACTGGTGTTTCCCGGGGAGTGCCGCAAAACCACACCTTCAACACACATACACACAAATAATCATCCCGTCTCTTACCTCTCACGTACCTAGTCTCTCATTAATCCGTTTTAACACATCTCTCGCACTCACATGTTGTAAATATTGTTAATCTATTGTTTTGTTTTTCCACTTGCTGTTACAAATCATTGTATTTTTTGTTACCTTTGTTGTTTCTGTTAACCGTATGATTTACGTGTCGAAAGAAAGTTGAATAAATTGCGTGTGTACCTGAACATCAACCCTTTAATATCCTCGAGCTTTTCTTCATTTTACAATACTTGATTAATCTTCATTTTTAGACGGTAATCCTTCGCCATTTCATCAGCAAACTTATTTTATAGTAAACATAAGTGAATAATCTTCATTTATTCTTCTCCGAAAACGTCTATTAAATCACATTCTATAATTCTACGGCTTATTCGCTAAAATTCTATATACAAAATGGTACACTCAGCTACGATTTTCCAAAAATCTATAATCTCCTGAACAATCTGTATCTCCTCCGCCCATCTCTCTTATCCCTCGTATTTTCATACTCAACGTCATCAACAAAATACCGTCCAGCATCGGTTCTCCCTTCAGACTGCTCCTTGAATCCATCGTTATCGTTATCATCATTTTCTTCATGATGATCATCATGGAATTTACTCGACTGACCCGAACGAACATGTCCACTCTCCGATTGTAAACCTTTCCTATACCCTTCTTCGTAATTGTAAACCAAAGTCTCTTCGTTTTGCGGAGTATCATTCACTTCCTCGCGAACTTCGTACTGACCGTGTTCTCGATTCTTCTGATTTTGTTGCAAATGATTGTCGTCGTCGTAAGACTGCGGGAAATAAGAGCCCTGAGGCTCCAGCATTGCTAGTCTTTCACGTTCACTTAGATCCTCGTGGTCATGGAAATGTTTCCCATTGTTTTCTTCGTCGTCGTGGTGATGATCATGGTGGTGATGGTCGCCGTAGCTCCAGGAACTCCAATTTTCGTGATGGTATTCTTTATGGTGAGTCTTGGGTTTCTTGGGGGCGGGTTTGTGCACGTGAAGGAACACCACTTTTGTGTGGATGTGGTGCTTGATTATGTCTGGCACGTGGATCCTCAGGTGGACACTGAAATTAGGATAAATATTGGTATTTGCAATGAGCTGGTCTCAGCAACAATTGTCTAAATTTTGACCGTACGATTGAACAACATTATTCGTATGAAAACTAAAGAATTTTTCGTGATCGTAAAATAATATAATACGCCAAGATCACTCATTTATTATATTATTCGTATGAATTCGCAGCACTAATTCATTATGCATTCAAGTCAGAGCGGCGTCGAAAAGTGAAAACGAGAGTGCATTAGGCGGTCGTTGATCGGCCACCATTATAATGGTGAAAGTGTGAATCATTGCCGCGTTTTATTTTTTCTCTATTCGATGATCGATGATCGAAAATATCAAAGAGAAATTCAATGCTCGATATACTTACTGTTTTTTGCCGGTGCTTCCGTGGTTTGCGATTTGGATGAGCAGAGTCAGGAAGAGGAAATTGAAGACACCCTAGAAAATTGCACTGATTTTAGAAATTATAAAAATGTGCACAACCATGTTATTTAACCCTTTGCACTGGAATACCATTATTCATAATAGTTTTAATATTATTAAATTCGTCTGCATTCCGTATATTGTAAAAAAGATTACATAGAATAAAAATGATCTGGGTTGAAAGAAATGTCTTGATTTTTTAATTAAGATTGATTCGAGTACAAAGGATTAATAACAGGGTGATGAAGTTAAATTAAATTATTCTGCGACGTTTTTCACTCCATAGAAATGATGAGAATTTTTCATTTACCTTGTCCATGATTTAGGAAGAAGATTGACTGGATGATGTGACTGACAGATGGCAGACGCTGCCAATGACAGAGTGACCGACATTGTCGAAGATGCTCCAGCTTTATATCGTGTCTCTATGTTCCTGGAACTGCATCGGATGCCGCTGAACCGCGGAACTGCATCGAATCCCACCGAATTTTACGGATCACAAAGCACTTTCGCCGTTTTGATGGAATCATGCTTCATCTGCCAATTCGATCCGAATGATATGCTCTGCAAACACGTATTCACGCGGTTAGCAAAGTTCATTGCCGTCCGGAAATTGCAATCCGTCGTCGATAAACTGTCTTTTCTTTGAGTGTATTGTATTTGAATTTCTATAAAATTCATATTTCGTATTTTTATTCATACATCTCTTATTTATGAAAAACAAATTTCACACTTCGTATCTCAAAGAAATTTCCGAAATCTTAAAAATTGTTGGTTTTACAGACGTGTAAAATAAAGTGTCAATATTTATTTCATTAAATTATAATAGCTGAACTAGCAAACCGAGAAAAATGAGTTTTTAGAAGCATATAGTAAAAACATAAGAATATCTACACAAAAAATTTATTCATTTATACTCAACATTTATTTTTCATATTATGAATATTTCAAGAAATGCAGAGAAATTTATAACCGAAGGCATCGGTGATTTAAAGTATCTGAAAAACTACAAAATAAGTAACAAACTATCAATTTTTAATTTTATTTTAAAACTACAAAATTTAAAGAATTAATTGAAAAATGATTACAAAAAATATTTATTACGATAGTAGGTAGGAATAATAGTAAAGTGAGTTGTAATAAAAAGTTACGATCCAACCTACTATGTTCGGTTGTCCGAATTGTATATCTCGCTGCAGCGTTGATTTCAAATAATTTTAATTTCGTGAATTTTTAACTATTGATGAGAAACGGCAAGAAATATGAAAAGAATGAATTCGTTCGATTACGAAAAAGATTTATTCAACTTATTCTTAACAATACATAGTCTTAACAGTAACAATACTGTTCGAACGCATTTGTACATCGTTATCACTATCCTTTGACTGTTCGATTCGGTGAAAGCTTACAAACTACGTCTACCAAATATGTTTATAATTTAATACATTTATTAAATATGCGAACACGTGATTCTACACATCGTACTTCTCGTCATCGTCCTCCAAGTCCTCTTTCGAGAGAATGTCCTCATGCTTGTGGTGATATTGAGGAACAATTTTGTAGATTGTGTGCGTGTGTTCAACCTTCTTAACTCTGTACGGCACGTGGATAATCACCTTCTTCCTGTGGGAAAGATGAGAGACTTCATTTTTTTAAAAATCAATACTAATCTCCTTGTTAGTCATGAATTAGTACAATTCACTTACGATTCTACTGGCTGTCGCAGCAGGAGGAGGAACATCGCCAACACGACGCCGAACTAAAAAGTAAATAAAAATTTAATAAAGCTTCACAAAAGGCAAATGTACAAGAATAATTTAGAAGAATTTAGCAATAGTGGAAATAAAGATTGATCATCAATGATGGTATAGGATCTCTTACCAGCAATGTGCTTCTCATCTTGCAGAGTACAATGCTCGTTGGCCACCGCACGTGATGGTGTTTGCTTCTGGAAGTGCACTCGAGAAACGGACGCCTTCTGCGAGTCACCGATACGGACCCTACGTTTATATACATGCAGTTGAAATTACCGAGGCGAATCGTTTCTGAAAGAATACCAAGAAACTCCCGCCACCGTGCAAGGAACACGCTGCATCCGAGTTCGTTCCACGTGATTTTCACTTTTTTCCCTTTTCACCAAAACTCCGTCGGAGCTCGACGCGATTTGCACGGAGAGCCAAGCGATTCCGCGGGCTTCTTCGGCATTCAAAATGGCGTGACACGATTTAGATCGAAATCGATCACTTCCATCGAAACCGTGCAACATTGTACGATGCATAATTGATGCACATCGATGCACTGTTCCATCGTGGTATTTTGCAATTTCTCTTCAACACAGTCCCCAATTTATGAGTTTCGATCAAATATGTCTGATTTGAATCAGAAAACAAATGTCAACATTGAACAATGCATAATTGATGCACATCGATGCACTGTTCGATCGCGGACTTTACACGATTTCAGAAGTACAGTCGTGATTTCACGTCGATTAAATATGTTTGATTTGAATCGGAAAACTGTGAAAAATGTCTGCAACAATTATTTATGTAAAATAACATGGGATTTGAAGAATTTTGTAGCATTGTTTGCAGCGACGAATTTCAACTTTGGACTTTCGTGGTCATTAACTCCACTAGATTGATTTCACGAGATTTTTAACTAAGCTTAATGAAACAGCCATGAAAATTTATTACTTGCAAGGAAAGATCCAGAAACAAATGCTTTCTAGAATGAAACGCGAACAGATTTCCAGCAAAACGTTACCAAACGAGGCAGACGTAGTCAAAGAACTGACTGCATATCCAGGAAGCGGTAAAAGCGGTTGCACATGCACTTCCTCCAGCTGGGATGCACCCAACCGCGGATCTGGTTAATCAGTTCGTGGCACGTACTAGCCTTAATTAAAGAAGAGATCATCGGAAGAATAGAAAGCTCGGAGAGGAGTTATGCGTGTGCTAGATGATTGAAAGGAAAAATTACAAAATTCAAGGACCCATTAAAGGTTAGATGATGATCGAACTTCTCAATGCACCTTTAAAAAATTCCTCTTTGTAAAATTCCAACAAAGCTTGTTTTGGTGTAAGTTCAATTATCATAATGGTATATTTGCTTTAATTAAATGTAAGTTACAATTAAAATTATTATTACTTTGACCATGCTCTGCTACATCTTATTATAATTTTGATTCTAGCTTGAAAATTTTATTTTCCGAGCATCGAGCATCTCTCGTACATAAAGATAAACTCACGTCACTCATCTAAGCCTCGTAACTTACATAATTGAAGAACGAGAACAGTATCAGGCAATTTAGTTCGTTAATTGCTGGAAAAATGAAATTTCCCGCGGTTCTGCGTGTCGAATCCGTTTCTGCCATTGTAATTGCAGCATTTTTCTTTTGTATGATCGTTTCAAGCGAAAACCGCGTACGATATAATTTCAGTATGGTAATAGAACCTGACGTTTATCGCTTTCAACAATTTGCTTTCGTTGGTCTAATTGCTCATTAACCCAAACAACGTACACGCATCTGTAACAATTACGAAACGACAGGCTCGTGACAATTATGCTCGTTTGCGACAGTAATAGTTCTATCGTTGACCGGCAATAATAATTGTTTAACGGTAGCCTAGACGATGCGATTAGTGAACGCAACGAGCATGGAGCAAACAACATTAGGCAGAATAAAAAAAATCGCATTAAAGTTGAATGAAGACTTAAAAAAAATTTATAGTCGAACAAAGCAGAGAAAACGGAGATAAAGATTTATCTTATCTCGGGGATAAAAACAACAAGGCAATAGAAAAAAACTAGAAAGTGTGTGATCATGAAGCATTGTGTGTTTTCAAATGAGAACAAACGAATGGATTAAAAGAAGAATGTCTACTTTAATAAATTGCTTCAATTTCATCCAACTTTTGTGATTTGTGACTGCAGAGTCCTCGATCGCGATGCGAACAAAAAAGACATACATATATGCGAATGAAGAAAGCGGTCTCTCACGAGATTCTCCGATAGACATACGAATTTATCGCCTAATCGCGTCTAAATTAAACAAAAACCTTCCAGCTTTCCACTATTATCCGCTCGATCGTCCGTAAATGGTCCCACGTCATTCTCGACCATTATCCACTATTGGACTGCGGATTTTTAAACATTGATTTACTACTATCTACGTATCCGTTCCACTTTATAAATAATTAACAAAAATATCCACCGTGAAAACTAAAATATTAAAATATAAAATTAACAATTGACAATTGTTAATTGGCCTGACAGTGAGTTAACAGTGAAAATCGCCGGTGAAATGGAAAGCGGAGGGAAGAAAAACTGGATGCTCGCTTCTGTGCTTCCACGCGATGGATACAATCGTTTGCTCGATAACGTGACTGGTTACGCCGATTATGTTAGTCGCGGCGATGATCGTTTCAATTCACGGACACCGTTCGTGAATGACCGTGTAAAACGACGGAACCGAAAGCGGATCGATTCTCTGGTTCATCGATGATTTATTCAACGGGACACGTGATTTCCGATCATCTTGGTTTCACTATTTCTTGCTGCCTTATACGATCGGACGGTAACGACGATCTTCGGGGAAACGCGTGCTCGAAAGGGAAATAGAAAGGACTTGATTAATCATGGAATCACGATTGAAATTGTCGTCCTTTGGCGTTACTCGACTTGTTCTTTACTGTTCAGTTTGGTGATCGAACGGTGAGCAGGTATTTTGTTATTTAGATAGTCATCTTACTTGTTTGCAGCCTTGAAACTTAGCAAAAACTTAGCAAATATTTATTTCGCATTGGAGTAGTTATTTTATTGAATAAAAATTGATTTATGTGGAACAGTTATGCAGAAAATTGAATGCTAATTAAATTGAGGGTTGAAGATTGAAAAACGACGTAGTGGATGTTGTAGGGGATGGTGTTTTGAGGGTTGAAAGATCGACACATGGTTTCTCGTGTAGAAAGTCTGTTACTTTAATATTCGTAGAAAAATAAGGCGCATAATCTTACAATAAAACGTTGTCGATGAGATTGTACGGGATAAAGGCGCGAATAGACTATTTTAATGGGTGGGCGACGCTCGAGTGATTCGAACGCGTGGCCAAGCAGCGCTATCGCACGCGTCATCTTAATGTACATTTACGTATACAGTGGATGAGTGATTTCAATGCTTGGCAAAGTACGATCTCCTTAAAGGAGAGAAACGTGGACGAGGCTCGCCGTGGGTACTTTCAGTCGCTTATTAAAGTAATTGCGTTCTTTTTTTTTAATTATCGAACGGTCGGATCCCCTGATCAATTTCAGCTATGCAACGGCCATCACGCTTGTCCACGAAAGCATAAAATTATCATTCTCAATTACATCGTATTAAATTGTTACGGCGAAAGTGGGCGTTCGTCTTTCGTTACGTAAGGGATGATCTGCGACCATTTTATCGGTTCAACGATCAGACGTGAACCTTATAAAATCCTACAAAATACAATCGAATTTAACCCTTAACTCGAAGAGTCGCCACGAAAAATTGCTGTTATTAAAATCATTATTCAAAATACTGTTTACATTATTAAATATGGTTAAATATCTAATCAATCGCTATACTTTTAATTTATATAATTTTATATTCATACAACGAAAAAAATCATATACAATGGAATTATTTTGGATTGGAAAAAAATGTTTAATTTTCAAGATAAAATAGCTCCGAGTGCAAAGGGTTAATCAACGAATCCGCAACGACTGCACAGTCGCGAGCCTAAATGGAGAATGGAAAACTGCTTTGCCAGGTCGTTTTTTAAAAACTACACGCAGCAAACCGTTGCGAGATACCATGCTGGAACCTCCACATTCTATCCTACGTACACTAATCGACGCAGATCCACGGAATCATAACGTAGACTTTAAATCAAACTGCATCCCGCAACGTAAGCGGAACTCGTAAATCAAACTGGGTCGACTCCGCTCGCAATTAAGGTTCATACATTATTAACAAAAAAGAGAGCCGTATCTTAGCAAAAAAATATCTACAAACTGAATGGTTCCTTAATCTGGCAACGATTGTTTTACCGTCGATTCGACGATCTAGGGGATCCAGTCGTGATCTTCTCATTCTCCTTTTCTTCCTTCTTCTCCGATTCTGTTTGCTTCGGAACCATTTCGCTCGCTGTTGTAGTTTGATTATTTTCCAGCGTACCCGGCCTCTCCGTCGAATCCAAGATGACGTCGCTTCTCTCCTGAAAACTCTTCGAATCCTGTTTAATCTCTGCAGACTGAGCGTGACCCCTTTTATTCCTCGGATTTCCATTTTTCAGCGACTCCCAGTAGGCAACGGACCTTGAAACTTGAGGGAGCAAGGGTTTGAACCCTTCTTCCTTGCTGGATGGGTCTCTAGAAGTGTCCACACTGCCGTCCAGGTTCAGATACCTCATCTTCTTGCTGAAGAACTGAATGCTATACTTCGGATTATTCTCCGCAGGTCTGGAATCATTGAATCTCAGCTGATCCCAGATCGAAGGCTTCTGAGTTATTGGCTCCCATTTCACCCTTTCCTGTGAACTGGCTCCTTGACTATTCTCACTCGACGCTGTCTTCGTGTTATTCTCCCAATGAAACAGATAATTAGGCGCGATAGGGCCCTGGTAGCTATTAGCCTGATGGAACTCCTGTTTCTGACTCTCCCCTTTCTCGGCAGAGCTGGGTTGAGTATTTGAATTAGGATGACCATTCTGCGGATACTGTACCCTCTTCCTATGCCGAACAACCCTCTGAATGGCCACCGGTTCTCCGTTCTTCAGATTTACTTTGTAAGTCCTCGAAATATGAGGCGTTTTCAATTGACTCGTTGCAACTGCTGCAGCGTGAACGGCTGGACTGGATTTGAATACTTGCGACACTTCGTGGCTAGATAACAAGGTGTCTGGCAAGGTGTGACCGGGTTTGATGTGCTGACCGTACGAATTTCTAAGAGTATCGGTTGACAAAGGCAGAGGTTCGTGGCTGATTATGGGAATGTCAGAGTGGCTGACTACGTCGTGGCTGATTTCGGGGATTGAGGGATGATGGCTGCCTTCGTGGCCCACTGCTATCACAGCTGAGTGTTTCAGCAGTTCTTCAGGGGGTAGGTTGCTTTTGTCGAAGGTCGTCTCGATCTCGTTCACTGGTAATGATGAAACGAAGCGGATCACCAGGTTGTCGGGTTGAACGGGTTCCAAAAGCCTGATGTAGACCTTCTCGCCGACTCCGGGGAAGTGGAAAGGGCCAACCAGAGGGCCAATTGATTTAGGAGGGTTCGCGAGACGCCGCAAGATGTTCACCAACGTGTCGATGAAGTTCTTGTTCTTCGTTACCCGGTACACAGGCTCCAAGTGCACCGCACCCTCGTCGAAAGCTTCCGGAGGACCCTGCACGCTTTCCACTTGATGATCTATATGGTTCTCCCCGCTCGTTTCGTACGAACGACCTATACGAATCAGGTTCCCGCCATTTTTCTGAAGCTGTCTTCGTCGCCGACCACTGTTGAAACGGTTTTGACGGGCCCTAGACATTGAACGACCTGGACGAAGCTTTATCATCTTGCTCGATGCACTGTGAACGCTGAAGTGGATGTTAGGGTTGAAGGTCTCGGGCTGCAAAGTGGTGAACGTGATCTCGCTGATGTCCGTGACATTGTTTTTTCTTTGATGCGGAGGTTGGTCCTTCTTTTGTAACCTTCTGGGGTGAGAGAGACTCGTTAGCGAAGAATAATTATTTTGTTCGTGTAAAGTAATTTATGGAAATGAAAATTCACGTGTAGATCTTAGAGTGAAGATTAGGCTGTCTACGGTAAGAGTGAATAGTGGAAAATTGAAGTTGTAAAAGTTTAGCCTCGATCTCTGTGTTGCGTTTCTTGATTCTTTACTGACCCGTTTACATTTTTATTGCAGTTCTCGTTTTGTTATGAATGATTTTCTACTGTTGAAAAATGCAAGAAAGTCTCGAGAGATAAATGTTCGTTCTTGCCTTTCAATAAGTGTACAGACCACGATCTTCGGAGGGTGGATTGTTTAAATATATTGAATTATTGTAAGACCATCGATTCATGTTTAATATATTCGGTATAATTTCAACACTAGAATTACGGACTACTAAAAGTGACTAATTAAACTGAGTTACTAGTTGCACAGAGAACAGGCTCAGTACAATGTCTATCCATCATGTTGACAGGTGCAGTAATTCCAGAGTTAGACGATGCTAGCTCATAAACATTATTTGCACAATGTAACGCGTTGAAAAACGTACCTATCCGGCTGCACGGTTTCTGCACGATGAAATGCCGGTATTAATGCAGCACAAACCTGTAACCACACAGATACGTATATATGAGAGTCGGAAGTTTTCGTTTCTCAAGTTAAGATGGAATGAGAACGGCGATTATTAGTGCGTTTCCTTGATCTTTATTAAACAAGCCATGGAGAATGGAGTATTTCCGAAATAATATTTCACAATGCCTTTGAACTATTTGTTCGCCTCGCGTTCTTACCGTTCCGTGCGCATTTAATCACTTTAATATCCTGTTAGGATTGGACTTTCAGTTGACGAGTGGAACAATTATAATTATTATTAATGAACTGCAATGCTGACATATGTTTATCCTAAGAAATCCTAAGAAATCATGTTTAACCCTCAACTAACTGAACCTCGGTGTCAAATTGACACAGTGGTAATTTTCATTAGATTTATCGATATTTCTTTTATCGGTTACGGATTCTAAAAGAATAAAAATAAATTAATAAAACAAACTAAAAGTCTATAAATCAAACAATCAAAATTCCTCCAGTCTGTTTTCTTGGAAACAACCCTGACAGTCCCTACGCACAAGGGGGAAAGGTACTCAGAGTTTCATAAAATTCAATTTTTACAAAAAAAATCGTATTCTTTTCAGAAGAGTTCCCAAAACTCGGCATTCCTAAGCGCGAAGATCACTTGACACGAAAGACAGTTCTCTTACATGCAATAATACGTTAATTGTTACAAACTCAATCTCATCTATCCAATTACTACGCCATTCTCTAGAAAACCACAATAAAATCTCAAAAAATGAAGCACACTTGGCACCGGAAGAACGCGAGGACTCAACAAACAGATTGTCCTTCAAATATTAATTTAAGATGTGAAAGATGTGAAACAAATCCGAATTCAATGTTTCCACAACTGTTCACTACACATCTCAGAGACAACGTCTTGATCTTGTCCGACGAAGCTCACCGTGACCACATGCGCGATCCTCATGATGCTGACCGCACTAGGTCCCACTAGATCACCACACTGATCCAACTATGGGGACCACCGTTCATCGACAACGTCTTTTAAAGCCTCCCCGACGCGACTGGTACCGAGCACTGTTAAACTGGCCCCGACGACATTGTTTCGCGTGTATACGTGCCTTGCCCCGACGCCGTTAGGTTTCTCTAAGCGATTCAAAGACTCGTTCGATCTACCCGGGAGCCAAGTAATTGGTGCATCACACCGCGATTTCCTTTGAAATGATCACGCACGCCGAACGGGGGGAACAGCTGTTCCGCGAATTATCACAAAGAAAATCGTCAAACGGAGCTCGAACGAGCTCGTCCGAAACTCGAAGACGTTTCAACAAGCATTTTCAGTGATCAAATCGTCATCGACGACCCTGGACAGTAGAATAATACCGATCAATCCGCCAATCCCATGAAATTCTTTTCAGATCGGAACGCGGTCCAAAAGGACGAGTGACTGACAGCCATTGTGCTTTTCCATAATATATATACAGAGTCTCGTGCTCATCTTCGTGGTCCCTCATGAATATTTTCTGCCGGCCACTACCATCGTCCGTCGCCCTCAATGAAAGTGAATTTCCCTGGGCTTTAATTGGCAGCAGCGCGCGGCGCGGGAAAATGGTATCTAGAAACGGTGAAGGCAGTACGCCGAACTTCCAAGTGGCGTGTGCGTACGCATCTCGCCAGACCTGTTTATAAATCAGTTAATTGACGTGGATCGAAAGCTACAGACCGACTCGTCCTGGCCTAAGAAAATCGCGCGGCTGCCATAAGCGGCGCCGCGGGCGATCGGAGAAAAACGAACGGTTTAAAAAGCGCTCATTAAAGATACATAAGGAATAGAATTCGCCTGACATCCGCTCGACAAAATCCGTCGATCCTCGACGAAGGGGAGAGTAAAAAAAGAGGAGCATCCGCGACATGTTCGCGGATTAGCAATCGAGAATGGCGGAGGAAAGCGAAGCGAGTAGCCAGAGGCTCTCACCATTTTTATCACTTTATCATACAGAAATTGTGATTTCTAGACAAGTTTTACTTTTATCCGGGCTTCGATTCGAATAGAAACTTTGGTCGCTTTCAGTCGTAAATTATTCGGATCCTCGAGCTTGTTATAGTAACCGAGATGACGGGATAAGGATCTCGCGGGATAGATAGATTGATGTAGGGTTTGGTAAATCCGTGCATAAGTGGTTTATCGACTGCGGATCTGCTTAACGGAGTGTGGATGTGCGGGAGTGGGCTGGCATGATGCGTTCGAGATGCTTGAAATTTCCAAAAAGATGAACGACTCTGTTTTGTTTTCAATTTGGTTGATAAGATCCGCGGTGGAATCGCGGTCCGGCGATACTGGAAGAACCGACCGTGAAATTCTCGGATTCAGGCAGACGGCACCTGGCTGATGCATTATGCATCGAGCGCCGGTGGATGATCGCGTTGCTGCACGAAATCGTTGGTGTTTTCTACAGATAGAACGATCGATTATGTTGGACAGGATTCTGTTTTTTTTTTCGGCAGAGATTCAAGTACAACGTTGTGTCTCGTTTTGGACGAATTCGGTTTGAATTTATAGGTCTCGTTTGAGAAAGTATCTGTACAGAATGTTCCACATTAAATACATGAAGATTTCATGTTTCTTCTTAGGCGTAGTTGAAGCGGCGTTTCCCATCGAAGCGAAAACCATAAGCTGCGCTGTTTGGTGCGTTGATTAACGCCGGGTTCCTGAACTGATGAAACGATCCGTGAAGATGCGCCGGCCTAACCGCGTTCTGCTCTTTGTCCTGTGATCCTTTTAGGTAGAATGCCTCGAACTGACCTTCTGGCAGCAAGATGTCCTTCAGAGACTTGTCACTAGGGTCGTACGCTGACGTCTTCATCGTCAGAGCAATTAGGACCAGACCCTGCAAGTTTTATTTTTATTCAATTCTTTAATATAATGTAATCAGGACACGTGCTGCTTTGAAATTAATATAATTGCATTCTGGAATTTTTCTGACATCATATATTTTTATAAAATTCACAGACTAATTGATTTTTCTTCTGGCAGCAAGATGTCTTTCAGAGACTTATCACTAGGGTCGCACGCTGACGCGTTCATCGTCAGAGCGATTAGGAACAGACCCTGTAAGTTTTACTTTTATTCAATTCTTTAATATAATGTAATTAGGATCGTGCTGCTTTGAAGTTAATATAACTGCATTCTAGAATTTTTCTGACAATATATATTTTTATAAAATTCACAGCCTAATTGATTTTTAACCATTCTAGAAGAAAACATCGTAGAAACAGTAGGTTATTTATTGCACATAAAAAATGTGCGATAGTATTTTCATGAAATTGCAACCCCATTAATAGAAAAAGGAACATCACGACTGCATTACAGCAAACACAACTTGTTTAACCGTGGCAGATATGTATCTCTTGAATTGCGGGGTACCCACTGGTTACTTGTTCAAATCTAAATTTTATGTATTAGTGGCATAAGCCAACTTCAACCGTTAAGATTTCATCGAGATAGTGTCTTCGGTGTTACAAACGATTGTTCGCTTACGCGCGTACAGTGCTAAGTTCTCGCTAGCAGAAAATAATAAAGAGATGAAAATTTAAGTTATGATACTCCTTTCACCTGTAAAGGCGAAATACGATTGTAAAATCATATAACTTTGTAACTGAACGAGACTGAATAGAATGTGAACGAAAAATGAAAATAATGAATTCTGACATACCATCAATAATGTGAGAGTGCGCGAAGTCATCTTTAACTCGATCTCCGTAAAAATCGCCGCTGGAATTGCTGAAACAGTCGAATAATTCTCGTGTGCATAAAATAAACCATGTTTCGCGAAGAAGATGAAAATAAATAGCTCGTCGTAACAATTACTCGAGAATTAAATATATAAAGAATTTCATCGAAGAGGTGTGCCGCAGATAATTCGATGTTACGGTACCGTGGTTGGTGCCATAAAACGGCCTGCAATTACGCGAACTTCTTCGCATCGGATTAGTCAATTTCACGAGGTTCGGCGGCGTATCTCGTGTTCAAACGCCGTGTAATCCTCTCCTTTGAATCGCCATTTTATGTGCACGCCTTATTAAACACGGCTAGCACAACGAATTGGTCAGATAACGATATGCTCGTTCGTTGGCGCGAGCCTCGTAACGCTTCGCTGGTATATGAAGCAGAAAAAGACTTTGAAAGATTTCTAATTGATACGTCGACAGTTCGCTAACTCGCATTCGAATGACAAACGCTCACTGACAAAACGCTCGGTTCGTGTAAACGTTTACTTATCAGCTTAATCAACGCCGAAGAAAGAACGCAACCCGCGGTTTCTCGTCTTTATGATCAGCCGCACGCAACGAGCTCGCGTATCAATATGTTAATGAACGCACGAGATTCGTTTGATTTTCTTTTTCTGCGTGCAATGCGGCGATGGATTTCTTGCAACTTGAACTTGGAATTCCGGCGAGAGTCATCGGTGGATTATGCGATCTTTGTGCGAGATAAAGATTTTTGTTAATGTTGATTTCACGTTCTTTACACGTTCTTAAAAAATTTTCGTGTAAACAATGTTCTTTAAGAGAACCAACAAATTTAAAGTGTGTGACTAATTGATTTTTATATTTTAATGGTCGCTGGTGCTCGATCATTCAGACGGTCTGACATAGGGCTGGCTAATTCTACTTTCGATTTCGAAACCGTGAATCACCGGACACTTACTTATCTTCAACTAAATAATAATTAGAGAACACAAGCTATCAGCTTGATTTTATTGTTTTATTTTGATTAAATATATACATATACTATTTCAATAAATATTGAAGAAAGGAGATTGGGAATTGCCCCACTTGAATTTTAAAAATTCATAAATGTAAGGACATTTACGTGTTCTGTACATTCGAAAAAATTAGTATCATTTTTCTTTTATAAAGTAGTCCTTTAATAATAAAAAATCGTTTGCATCTAAATTTGAGAACAGAGCAACCTTAAAAATTCGACGATATCGAAGGAACTTATTTAATGAAATAAAAATTGGAGTTGAACATGTAAGTGCAGAGTGGCGCGATAAGTTTGATTGAAAAGAGACCTGGTCCAGTCGATTTAGAATTCGATGGAGGCGTTTTAGGCTGTGTGGTCGAAAAATTGAACGAGTGTTCATGGTTGAAACTTACCGAACAGCCGTGGCAAAAGTGAAAGCCGCACCTCGAGCGTTCGTACACAACAGCACGCCCGAGAACGTTTCCTCTATCTGGGTACGTATAACGACCTTGCCACTGTAAGCGCCCCCACGTCGAAGACCAAGAGCAGAGCAAAGCTGAGCTGAGCAGAGCTGAGCAGAGCAGAGCTGAAACGGAAGCCGATGAAAGTGGAAAACCAACGACCTCGGGTTTCGCCGACAGCGCTGCTCGGTTTTTATGTTTTCGCGAACTTAAATGCTCGTGGCACGCACGCGATTAGCGTTAGAAATCGTTTAATAAGAAACTACACGACGCTTGACAACTTCTTCGAGGCTCCAGAGAGGAGAAATGCGAGTCCAGGATTGCTGCGATCCAACGATGATCGTGTCGATCGCTGGACTTGCTGAAAATTCCCACAAAATCAGAGTTAACGAGGCGAAAATTTTATCGAAAAATTCATGAAAATTGTCATACTTGATGAGAATTATTTATTCTTTGAACGTAGATATAAATTGTTTATATCTCCAATGCTTTCGAAAATTGTTCAATTCTATTTTCAGAAATTGGCACTATGCACTTTCAATTGTTAATCACGATTTTGTTGGCTACTCGGAGTATTGTTACTCTGAACTAGAAAATAAAAGATACTGTCGGTACATATAAGAAACTGTACAACAATTTATTTATACAAAAAATCGGGTATCCTCATTTAAATACAAAATCGAAGAATAAGGAAATGGAATTAAATTATATGATATGCCTTGCTCAAGAAAATGAGACGTCTTACAATAGATCTGTAGCTGCCCGTTAAAAATTACTGGATTGTTGACATTATTGTCTAGTCGAAATTTCGTATCCTGATAATTGGTAAAATAATTACAGTCGATCCCGAAATACAATGTTACCCCGTAATCAGTCTACAATAAATAATCTAGATCGATTCACCGGAAATGCAATGCTCTACGTATCACAATGTGCACTGTACATATTATCTAGAGAGTGCGAAACCTCGATTCCAAAAAATTAATGTCATGTTTCGTGTATTCCTTGCCACATATACATACTCGTATGCTAACGCTTAATTAACGACGCCAATTACGAATATTACGTTCCACGTATCACGGGTAAAACATTTAAAAAAGTTTCTTTAGTCATGTCACTAGTACGATACGACGATACCAATATCTAAATACAAGAAAGCTTTACAACGAGCATATCGTAACATGCTCGATAGTTTACAAATGTTTATATTCTCATAATTAAAATATATATATATATATATATATTAAACGCTGCGCGCATTTTTTAAGTACATTTCGAATATGGTCGTGATTAATTGAAATCTTTAGATAGTGGTATAAAATTACAAATATTCTATTCACTTGTACATGACTCCATGATACGCCGTATATGTATATAGTTTATATTTACATATATTAAATATCCCTGGGACGCGACCATGTCTCTGAATACATTACACCGAATATAAATAAAAATCTAGCTTTGTTTTGCACTTTGGAGGCGAGGTAAACGGTGAGAACCATGCAATTGAAAATCTTCCGAACACCGCTTGAATGGATTTCCATTTACTGTTGCGGACCCATCTAGCCTCTTCTTTCTTGAGTTGTTCAATACCCTAGAACAAACACGCATGACTCAGTACAGTGTTTAAAAATCGTAAAACATTTCATTTGCCGAGATAATTTACATACAGTTTCGTCATTCCAAATAGCTTGCAGCTGTGTTCCCAGCATGACAGCAGTGAAAATGGCAAAGAGAAGTGCCTCGAAAGCCAAGAATAGCAAGAGCACCACCGTCGCTGGTGGACTGAACGTAGAACATTCCTTCCACTCTTGTCTGACACATGTGGTGAATTGTTGTATACATAAAAACAAAGATTGCAACGACATTCCAGCTATATAGAACTGAAATGCATTTGATAAACATTAATTTACGCTCCGTTAGTTTCTAAACACGCAGAGACACTTACTGTAAATAGTACAAAATACTTTTGATTATTTTCTCCCACGCAATTGTTTACCCACGGACAGTGGTGGTCCATTTTCCTAATACATCTTCAAAAGTATAAAAGAATTAATTACCATGTGGATTTTATAATTTGTATTGACACATTATGTGGTAAACATTTACCTTTGGCAAACGGAACAGTGATGCGCTCTATCTGGCTTAATAGAGCAGCACTTTGGACATTTAAAAATGACTTGTCCATCCCTAAATCCCATTTGTTCTATCATCTCTTTCGTAGCATTGCCTTTTGGTACAGCACCCTGTGCATAAACATGTTCGTTAATATTTATTTGAAATATTTTCAGCCATTGCATGCCCACATTTATTAACATTGTCAGGCTACCGTGTCCCTAATTATTGTATACAACTCGATGGAAAAATTACTGGACGATACTAAACATATGGAAGAAGTTTTACCATTCTAGTTTACTTACCGGATCTGTGAACATTGTCCTCAAGTGCGAGGCAAAGGCCAAGACAGTTAATGACTGAAATATCGCAGTGTTTAGACCCGAGTATAAAGTATTTATTGTAGGAATAAGGATTACTGCCATCACAACGAATTCCGCGTAAATTATTAATAGCCATGTTAAGACTGCGCATATAATTCCACATATGTCCTACGAACAACAAACATATCATATATGATCTAGTGAAAACACAGAAGAGAAAGGAAGAAAAATATTAGATCTGTCTATACGTACTTTAATACACCACAGTCTTCCGCCGTAACATTTATTATGAACATCTCTTTCTCTTTGAAAGGTGATATAATCGTAATCCATGATTTAGGATTACCACGAATATCCTTAAACATTAATTATACGAAAACACAAACAACGCCGATTAATATAATCATAGTTTTTATTAATGTAATCATATTTCATTGCCTGAAACGAGTATTAAGATACGGATGAATCATCAGAGTTGTGACACCTTGCATCGTGAAGTGACAGAAAATTGACAAACAGGAATTGACGACAGGAGAGCTTAAAAAACTTATTAATTATAACCTCGCAATGAGCTACTTACACTACGTCGCTTAGGCTCACGATAACTGAACAACACATATTGCTATCCATTCAAATTTTCTTTATTGTATCTTCTTCAATAATACGTATAACATATACAATGAATATCGAGTAACAGAATTGATTTTTCTGTTGTCACCTCTCGCGTAATTGGCCTGGCCAGGTCCATCCATTAATAAACAATCACGCCGCTTTTACGATGGGCTACTGTGAAATATACGATGGACCTTCTCCTCATAACGGTCCAATGTATATCGCAAAAGCAAACGGACCACAAAACGGAACTTGAACTCGTTATCACGTGTAGATTACGATAGTTAGGGCTCTAAACGTCACCGATCCTCGCCATTGAACGGTATTACGAACGCACTTGCCATCAGTTGCCATTCGAATCGAACAGGACAGATGTTTTCGATGAAGATGCGTCTGCGCTCGAGAACAAGTTTCCAGTGCACATGCGTTTGCAAGTGTACGACGTAAACATAACTATCCTTGTATCGAATATATAGATTCTTATTTTTCAACTTTCGTTTCGTTACGGAGTTATTCGTGAAAAACTAGGACCAATCAGAATGCTAGCGTTGGCGTTGGCCGAGCCGAAAGCAGTCCATAGTAATCGCGCCGTGATTGGTCCGTGGTTTTCTTCTATCTAAATATTAGAACTTGGAACAGGGTTTTGACTTTTGTATGGTTCATGTTTAAACTTGAGAAAATGGCAACGTCGCATGTACGTAGGGTGTGAAGGACATTTACTTTGAAGACAGGAGGCTTGAGAATTTCGATAGGAATTTGGCTTCCGACATAGTTCGTGGCATTGTCACGTGTTGATTATGATAGTCCGGTTTCTAAACGTTACCGATGCCTGCCATTGAACGCGATTACGAACGCACCTAGCACTCGATCGGGGCAGATGTTTTCAATGAAGGCACACGGTCGCAACTAGCCAGCGCGCAGCGTTATCCAATTAAACCGATGGAAAGTTCAAAGTGAATAAGAATGGATTGTAAATAATACTAGATAGCACCGGTATCAATCGTCAGTCCGTCGCGTTCTTGCATGCGACTGCAAGTTTGACAGTACACGGCGTAGGGTGGGGGCCGTGCTGCGCAGCCATATTGGCTACTTGTGACTTTTGGGAGGAAGCAAGCAAAAAATAACCCAACTTTTCTCGTTTTCTAGACGAAAAAAATGTTGCCTTCAAGAATTTTTCATTGATTTCGCACGTTCCTCTAATTCTAGCGAACACGATTACTGTGACACGTGTGATCGTTTCTACAAGGTCGTTCTTTTTTACGAAAAATGGTATGCTAATGCTTTTGATTAATGGATAGCCTATCTCTCTTACGGACACGCAGAACTTGTTCGTTCTCAAATTCCACGATCGTCTCCATTTCATTTTCTTTTTCCGATGTTTAATTTTCGTTTCTGCTTTTCTAGAGTTTCTTTGGGTTCGGTCAGTCGGCTGACATAGAGATTACTTTGGATGGTGCAGAGACCAGGAAGTCTGCAGACATCAAATCCGAAGATGGGAAAAAAGAGCGCCACTTGTTATATTATGATGGGGAAACTGTATCTGGAAAGGTAAAAGCATCTTTCCGCAAACGAATTTGTTACCTCCGTAGAGGCACACGCATTAACGGAGAATACCATTTGTAGTACACATCGGTTGAACGAATACTTCCAATGTATCGGAGTAGTATACACAGTATCAAGACACGAACCACATTGTAATCTGAAGTAGTTATCTTCTGTTACTTTTAAAAAAGCCTTGTGTCCCATATATTAATTCATAATTTCATTGTATACATATGTACATAGACATACTTTATGTAATACATGATTAAACTGTAACACAACTATTCAGCGTATGAACAATATTAGTAATGAATATGTTAGAGACATGTTAAAAAACATTAACGATAGAATTATTAATTGCAGATTAATATTAGTCTTAGGAAGGCTGGCAAGTTAGAGCATCAGGGTGTAAAAGTAGAATTTATCGGACAAATAGAATTATATTACGACAGAGGAAATCATCATGAGTTCACAAGCTTGGTTAAGGAGCTCGCCAGGCCCGGGGAATTAACGCATAATACTGTGTACACTTTTGAGTTTGCCAATGTA
Source organism: Lasioglossum zephyrum (assembly GCA_028455615.1). NCBI lineage: Eukaryota > Metazoa > Arthropoda > Insecta > Hymenoptera > Halictidae > Lasioglossum > Lasioglossum zephyrum. The sequence goes on along the minus strand of CM052328.1, from coordinate 13,783,612 downwards.
GAGAAACCATTCGAAAGCTACACAGGTTCTAATGTGCGGCTAAGATATTTCCTGAAAGTGACAATTGTCCGAAGACTTAGCGATATTGTGAAAGAACTTGAATTAGTTGTGCACACTCTTAGTTCCTATCCAGATATGAATAATCCTATTAAAATGGAAGTTGGAATTGAAGACTGTTTGCATATCGAGTTCGAGTATAATAAAAGCAAGTAAGTTAATCGATTGTTCGTGCCATTCTACTTCTATCGAAGGCGTGTTCCCTTACAATTTTTTAATCTGTAAATTCTTTTTCAGGTATCACTTAAAAGATGTCATCGTCGGAAAAATCTATTTTCTTTTGGTTAGAATAAAAATCAAACACATGGAAATTGCCATAATAAAACGGGAGACCACTGGTTCTGGTATTGTATACTTTCTCTCTTTCATTTAAATTATGATAATTGCTAGAGGTATGCGAGAACCCGAAAATGTCGGTCGAGTTCCCACACCTCTAATAATTACGATAGTCGTTGTTATAATTTCAATACTTTATCAATCTTTGCACGCAATGGGGAAAACATTTTGTTTTTTGTGTATTCATTAATTGTGACTCATTGTACCAATGTAATAATTAGAATACATATTTGAAGGTCCGCACACGTTCACGGAGAATGAGACAATAGCCAAGTACGAAATAATGGATGGCGCACCAGTTCGCGGCGAATCTATTCCCATAAGAGTGTTTCTAGCTGGCTATGATTTGGCGCCGACAATGCGCGAAATTAATAAGAAATTTAGCGTTAGGTACTACCTTAATTTAGTCCTCATGGATGAGGAAGATCGCCGATATTTCAAGCAGCAGGTAAGTCTGGAAGTAGATGATATTCTAGTACTTACAATCTAAAACCTTTAAATTTAGTGTTTCAAGCTTAAACAAAGGTGCCTCTACACTGGAAAATATTTATCTGGTATTAAAGTAGTTATTTCATGGACTAAAAGTTCATTTTTCTTGGAGTCGTACAAAGTTTCATGTAAACAGAAAAAAAATTTCCCCTTAACACGGAGTCAGTTCCATTTAAAATTTATATATGGACTTTCGTGTTGTTTCAGGAAATAACATTATGGAGAAAGGGCGAGAAGAGTAGAAAGTCTCAGACAGCTTCACCCCACATGCCATCGCATTTAGTCTCTGCAGAAACGGGATTCCCTCAGGGTGCCGCTCAAAATGGTCCACCATCTGTGCCATCCACAGTACCGCCAGGGCAACTGCCATCCAGTAATCTAACCAGCGTAGAAGATGCACCGGCTCCGATAGAAGGGATGACACGCGAAGAAGGGGACGGTGAAGGTGAAAAAGAAGTTAACCCCGAAAGTAACTGAATGTTCATGGGGTCATGGCAAAGTTAACGAAGACAATGGAAAAAATCTTACTAGTTCAGAGAAACAGTAACACCATAGAGTGGATGATCATCATGGATGAGACTAGTAGAATCGACTAGAAAAATTTCTCTCGCGTATATCGTAAAGAGAGATCGAGTTTTAAGAACAGCGAGAATAAACACGGGAACACCTGCGAGCAAAGTTGTAAATATTTTGGATACCTATAAATAATGCAGGTGATAAATTGAATAAGTAGCCAATTATCGATCAAAATTTCAGATTATTGAGATCTATAGGAAAAAATATACTACGATGTCTGGTGGAACAGACCTAAAAAATGATTAAAAACGAGAGAAAACGAAAAATGGAAAAAAAGTAATGTTACAGAAATGAAATAATGCAAAAAAAAACCACGTAAAAATGAATTATACATAAGGCGGACGATTTAAACAATCGAATTCTTAATCGGTGGTACATTATTGAATGGCATCTAAATGTTACAGTGTTCTGAATATTTTATACAAACTTATTCTGTGTTATACAAAACGATGCCTTCGGCCACTAGATTAATTTCTTGCAATTCGAAGTCTCTTTCTATGACTAACTTAATCGTCATGTGAGAGTTTTATAAATCTGAGATGAATAATACATATACTCACAACACGGCTGCCCTATTTTAATCGATTCTCTTAGTCTGCAATTAATATATAATAAAGGCATTTATAATGGAAGAATGCTTTTACATGCAACGCGTACTGCATTGTCGAGATAATTTGTGGCGAATCAAAGAGGCGACACGTTTCGAGTAAAACTTCTTTGTTAATATTTCGAGGCAAACCATTGTCGCCACGGTATATTAAGATACATACAAACGATGCATCACATACGACATACAGTAATGTAATATCGATCATTTTATTTCACAGTTTGATATAATTGTATATACAAATTATTGAAATATATAAATATATATATACCTATTACTTTTCTAATAGAATTTGTATGTAAACACGAAGGTTCTCGATATAAATCATTCTAAGGAATGTACGCCTTAGTATGCCTGCTCAATTTTTAGCATGCCTTTATTAATATAAAAGTGGACTATGATAGATTAAAAATGGGATGGCCCCACATGTATTTATAGAATATATACATACAGATATAGATGTATACATACATAGATATGAGTGCAGTATGTATATATGTATGTATCTATGTATATTACAATATGTGTGTGAATATATATATATGCATATATATGATTTTTCATGATAACAGTAGTAACAGACTGGGTTATATATACACACACAGAGAGAGAAACACACACCCACACACACGCATAAGTATCAAGATCGATTGTAATGATACCGAAAATAGTAATGAACTATAATAAGATGTACTCTTCTATCAAGGTGGTACGAACGTTACTATCATCGATGGGAGTAATGTCGATACGAATGGGAGTACCCAATGTTTTGTACGATTCTATGTTAACACGGGCCGACTGTAGAAATCTTGTTGAGAAAAAAAATGCATAAACGGTTAGCCGCGTGTATTTGAGAATTTTCTTTTGTGTAAATTAAAATTTTCATATTTCAAGCCTTTGTTATTTGTTGACAAGAAAAGATATATGTGTACAAGAGAGGGAGAGCGAGCGAGCGAGAGAGAGAGAGAGAGAGAGAGAGACCGAGAGAAAGCGAAGAAGCGAGAACGAGAGAAAAGTAAAAACTATTTGTGAATTATTTGACATGTCAAATATTGTATATACATATACATATTGTCATACGATATGAAACTAGTTGTATATTTTAATGCCCGCATAAGTATATTATATATCGTATACAGTGTGCCTTCGTGTGCACGTATATTGGAAAACATTAGTTTGTTTATGCATACACCCTTCCTATTCTTCTATATATATATATATTATTGATACAATAATATCAAATTTCTATTCTCATTACTCGTAAGTTGTTTTTCCAACACATCCGCATTCAAATCAACAATGTTATCAAAATCATAATCATAATGGAATTTTGATCACATCATCACTTTTTTAATTACATATATTGTATTGTCACTATTAGATATTCGTAATTTATAATATAAACAAATGTTTCTAGGAGCTACGTTTACAAAATGTGAATACTTGGTAAATACTCAACTATAACGAGGTATTTTATTTTCAAGTTCATGATTTTTTTTTAGAAATAAGATTGTTGTGTATATATATACGAACTTTAATACCGAATTATATAACGAAGTTTTTAATATATGTATCTTACACTCTAACGGTAGTTCCACTTCTAAATTTCTTTTGGAAGGCAATCGTAGATATTATTATTGTAACGACAAGAAATAACAGTACAATTATGAAGCGCTCTTATTTCATACAACTAACTTGATACATTCAAGTGTCATACTAAAATATTTCTTATCGTAAACTAATTCTATTTTCATTAATAGGTATTCGCATTGTACTTTCTCAAAATGAACAGTACGTGGAAGTCGCGTTTAAATAAACCGCCTGTAAATAAAACAAATCGGCCGCTAACTCGTCGAACGGAAATATTAGTTTATATAAATCAGGTGTGTATCCCAATAGTACTACAGATTGCATATACTCGAACCATCACATCGTATACCTTGATTGACATGCGTCAATTAATATTCCTTTTTTCTCCAGGATTTATTCACACGCCTGTTATATGTAATATGCATATACGAATGAAGGACATATTACACGTGTATGCATACATTATGCAAAATCAAATAGAACTCGCAAATAAATACTATCATATTAATTCATACAAAATTCAAAATGCATATATCGCAAGTATATATAACATTGAACTTTGTACGGTTTGCAACTATGTTACAATCGGTTAAACATTGCAAATTGCTAAAGATAACATTATATATTGAACTTGCTCATATATTTTGCCAGGTATATACATCATGTATAATCTATGTAGATTACGTGGCACTTTCGCAAGTTGATTCGAAGATTGTGATAAATAACTGTACACATTACGTTCATTATATATATATTATTTAACAAGCAACTAAATTACTTGCCGTAGTCAACAATTAAATCTTAAAGTTTAATCGCTGAATAATCGAAATTAACTGAAGCAGTTTAGAATCTCCATATACAATTTCGATAAAAAGGAAGCAAAAGAAATTCTGACTTTCCTCGATCAACTCATTTTCAACGAGAGATTAGAGAAGTTGGAAAATTTTACTGTACTAATAGCGGAAGTAAGAAGTATGCAACTCTAAAGGCACTTCAAACTGAAAGAAGCGAATGCATAAATTAAATTGTATGTACAATCTAAAGTCCGACTAGCATGCGCGTCCCTCTACGCGCAGATCTGGTGTCTGGATAAACAATTATCGTCTGGCAATCGTGTTGTATAGTTCACTACCGGTCAAAGCATCTTATCCAGCAGGTTACCCGATGATGGAAGTAAGGGCGGAATTAATTACGGAACTGAGTGAAAGGTTTTTTAAAAAATTGAAGGAACAGGGCCCGCCTGATCCCGGTACGTATACTAATTTTTATTATTTCGTTAAATTGATCGAACAAAAGAGCAAAATTCAATCCTTGATGTCATAAGCCAAGGTCGATTGTTTTTCTCCTACCTTGTATTTCCGATTTAAAAAAAAACACCAATGACAGTATCGTAACTGTACGTTTTTCTTCTATACTTTTTTAAAACTTTATTGTAAATATTATATTATGCAATATGTTAATGGAAACATTTAATTAAAGTCATCCGTTGATTAAATGGAATTTCTACAGCATTCCATCCTGCCGACATTGCCAGAGTAGAGAAGAAATCTTGGTTGAAAAGATTTCTGGAGCACAATGACTGTAACGTGGATGAAGCGCTCAACATGTTATGGGAAACCTGCGTCTGGAGAAAAAAGTTTGGTGTGAACGGTGAGTATTCTTTAGCTTTGATGTTGAAATTGTTACTATATCAATGTTATCTAATCGCAGAGATTACGGAAGATGTGCTGAAGAAAGAGTACTTAGAGGATGGACTGTGTTTCATCCATGGCAAGGATAGAGATGACAAAACAATGTTTGTTATTAAATGTAAATTGTACACTAAGAAAGGTAAAGATTATGACGAGTTACATAAGGTTGTAGTGTACTGGTTCGAGAGATTAGAAAGGTAACACAGGATTAGTAAAATATTTGAAATCGCTTAGAGAAACAACAATGTCATTTTGTCTGCTTTATTGTTTCAGATTTACCAATGGTGATCAAATATCACTTTTCTTCGACATGGCAGACACTGGTATCTCGAATTTGGATATGAGCTTTATCGAATACTTGACTGGCCTTTGTAAAAACTATTATCCGAATTTTCTAAACTATATCATCATATTCGAAATGCCATGGATATTAGAGGCTGCATTCAAAGTGATCAAATCGTGGCTGCCAGCGAAAGCAATTCCAAAGATTAAGTTTATTCAAAAGAGTAACATTCACGAGTTCGTAAACCAGAATGACATACTTGTCTCTTGGGGCGGTACGAACGATTATTCCTTCAAATTTACACAGGAAGTACACAATAATATAGATGCTACAATAAATGGTAAACTTGACAACAAAAAGGTATAGAAATAGGATTCTATCGAATAGACAATGTTGAGAGATTATTAAAAAATGTTTCAAACTGTTTAGGTACATTTTGCAGAAGGTTCTCCATTGGCAGAGCAATCGTCAAGTAATTTTGGCGAACAAGGAAGTGAAGAAGAGAGTGAGTAACAAATTTCTGAAGTCCATATTTACTGGAAGTGTTATACGATTCATGGTATTTTGCAGTGTTGTCTGTCGAGCCAAAAACGATCGCGTTCTATAAAACAGGAAATGAAACAGCTGGAACAATCACGCTGAGGAATGCAACATCGGACAAGCCTTTGTTTTACAAGGTATTAGATGATACTGCATTTCTTGCAATGTCACTAGATGTATGCGAATAGTGTTGCATTATTAGTATTGTTTGTAGGTGAAAATCACGTCCCCTGAGAAGTTCAGGGTTCGATCGAGTTCAGGAGTGATATTGCCTCTAACGAAGCGGGTTGTCTCCGTTGTATTGCAACCTGGATATAATTTACGCAGTCTTGTACACAATGATAGATTCTTAGTCGTGTGCATTCCGTTGAAAGATGCAAACACATCTGCTCAAGAAATAGCTGCAATTTGGAAGGTAGTGGTCACGTTCCTCAAGATTTTCTAAGAAACGTAAGAACAGACGATTGTTAATTTATATTTTTGCAGAGTGAAATAAAGCCAGAGGAGCATAGATTAGGATGCTGCGATGGAGATGCCGATATTAACGATAAACAAAAACCCCATTCTATACTGTCGTCTGGAATGTCCGAAAACAGAACGATGGACACACTTTTCCATAATGTAAGTATCAACTTGAATGTTTTCAAGATTAAGAAAAGAGAATTTCATTGGTAATGAAATATTTATGAATTGCAGGTAGCGCAATTGAAAGAAAGTAACGCAAAACTTCGAAGCGACGTCAGTTTCATGAAATACTCACTATTATTTTCTATAATAGTGACTATTGTTATGGCATTGCTGGTTGTTTACATTTTAAGGATTGACATTAAAAATGGAACTGTGGATGATGAAGACTGTCGTATTCCCCATATGTAATTAGATACGTTATTTGATTTCTCTATATACATGACAGAAATTTTTATTGTCGCGAATTTATGTTTATTAAGCGATTCCATTTGAATTGATATTCATTTATTCTTTATTCCTAGCTCGTGTGGTTCTTTTAGCTTTTGAATATTTTTGTTTTAAAAATGACACAATTTATTTAATTCTATCCTTACTAGTTCCGGAGCAGTGAGTTGCTATTATTTAAGGCATTTTTATGTATAATATATTTATCAGGATGGAGGATGTATTATTATTGCTATAAAAATATATAACTAAATAGAATTATTTTTATAACGTTTTACACATGTTTCAATATACTACTCATATTTAGCAGGGATTGTCTCATACTTTGTATCATTTCGACGCAACGATTCCGATATTTGATTTATTCGTCGATTATTTACATTATATATGCCAATTACCCTCTCTCTCACTCTCTATATTGTTAAAAAAGGTATTCTGTAATATATAATATTGTTTGTACGATTTTTCTAACTAGAAATATATTTTTCTGTTATACATCTATACATGATAATAAACATTAATGTGAGTCATACCAACATTGTATTAAAAAACGAAAACTGAGACTTTGTAGTATTACAATGCTAGACATAATGAATAGCTATATTTATATGTTTATACTTTCTTAGTAATGGCTTTATAAATTGTGTCACTATAATAAAATCTATATTTACTATTTGTCAATCATTTCTGATATACATATATATCTTCTACTTTAGACCAATAATTATCAGGATATTATGCAATCGTTCAAAGAGAAAGTATAAATATTACCCTGAACCTTTTAGTAATGTAATAATTGTTCTGTAATTATTTCAAAACAGAGAAAATCCGTTTCGTAACAATCTTACATAAACTTGCATACATTTGAAATTGGAATTATTACGTAAACAAAAATATATCGACGAAACCATTCGTTGATGGCCTAACATAAATATTAATCATCATCAATTAAAAACATTAATCTTGATTGATCATCTTCGGATACACCGAGTTATCTTTGCGAACCAACGCCGATTCCAATAATACTTTCATCGCAAGTGTATACTTATTTGCAATCTTTCGTTAAAAAAGGAACGACCGCTGGTAACGTAAGGGGGCAGTGGTCCCCCCACCAAAATCCTTCATTTCTTCCCCTTCCTTGACGCAGGAACTTTCCCGCTCTTTTCGGAAGTCTGAAGGAGGTTCGCAATATTTTACGGTAGATTTACCATCTTCGATATTTTCAATATGCTACCAAAATTCAAGCAAATCACCGAAAAGACATTATCACCTTGTAGTTTGTTACATATTCTTCTAGAAGTTCTTTGTTAACTTTGTTATTCGAAATAATATTTAGAATAATGGTGACCGTAGGCGTGGAAATAATTCTAGAAAAACATGTTACGGGAAGTATTAATTTTGAAAAATGTCATTTTAGAAATGATCCTACGCATGGAACAAATAAAATAAAATCTCATTTAAATATTTCAGAGACGAGCAAGCTCGATCGTCCGGCCAGGTGAGGTCACGGAACATTCAACGGCCGGAAGTACCTAAAACGACGGTCATCCGGTGTAAACACGGACGGGCGACGCTGCGCTACGGCGCAGCTGCCAACGCGCAGCATTTGAACGTTCGCAGTTCGATCGGCCATATTGCCCTCCGGGTCTTACACAACGCCCTCACACGAACGATCGTGAGTTTACTAAGGAAGGCGAATATTTGGAGGTTTTCGTAGTGGTGCGCGAGCCTGGCGCAGCGTGGAAATACGTTTCCCTGTGAGGAAAGACGAGTTTCGTTAACGAACGAGGTTACCCGGGGTCACTGGTCACGACAGGGACGCGGAACATCGGTGAGTTAACCGAAGCACGTAGCAGAACGGACGGTATTCTGTTCTGTCGCGTCCTCCATATTGATGACAGCGCCGACGGTGATAATTTTCTGAAATTTTTGTCGTTAATGCCCCCTGTGTCCTGAAATCGAAAGCACCCGCGTTGTCTTAAAAGCTTTCCGACAGAATGCGCGGCTTCGGGGAGCCCGGTGTCCGACGAGGGACTTGTTAGCGGCTTCGAGGAGCTAGCCCGGAACCGCTGCGTATTTCCACGCGCTCGCGCTCGTCCATTTCGCATATCGCCCATGGCGTCATCCTCGTTCGCATTGCCCGCTTCGCGTGTTACATGGCGTTCCATGGCGGCAGCGTGTGTCGCTCCTGTCAATCCCATCACGTCCCTGGAACGATAAAACACCGTCTGCGACGTCTAATGCTGGGGATCTTCGCTGAGAGATCCGTCCAGGCCCACCCCCTCTTGTCAGTCAACCACCACCGTAAACTATTTTCCCGCTCAGTCTTCCATGAATGCGCCCGTCCCGTTCCCGTTCTATCGTGCCTTCTATTTCTTCGGACAGATATTGATTTTCATCCGTATTTTCCACACAGGCAACGCGCGCGATATGCCCCCCGTGCATTGCCGCCTTTATTCCACTGGTAATCCAGTGGGGGCTCGCTCGTGTTCACTCTCTACACACGCACGTGTCTCGTATGTTCCTCGACTCGCAAGTTTCACTCTCCGATATCACACTTGCGCATTCTCTCCGTACAACACACGTTTCTCTCTCGTTTTCTTATGATTTCGCCGAGTACGCGAACCCGCTACACTCGGTCATGTTCATTCATGGATCAGCTCGTCTGTAACGAGCGATCCTCTTCCTCGTTGCCTTCAAGTTTAAACTGTTCTTTATCCGGTTACCATTGTTTTTCTTCTTGTTGGATGTTTGCTATTCTTCACGAAAGTTTTTATGCACTGGTGTCGATTAAAGATACTTGATTTTATTTCTTTGATCTATACTGTTGTATAAAACATCTCCTGAAATAACATGTACCTAATAGGGAAGACTAGCAGTAGGGAAGAATTGTGTAAACTTTAAGGTAATACGGAGAAACTAGGAATCCTGCCTTTCGTATTACACAATCTAATAATACTGACCACTCTCGAGTGTTCTATCTGTACCCTTAGCTGTGTGCCATGCTTGGAGCTTACGTTCTGTTTTTCTTAAGTTATATGTAGTTTTAAATGAAATGTAGGTTTCGCTGTAATTTAATTTCATTGTACAAGGTGTCTTGCCTGATATTACTGTCACAATAGCGAATAAAGTCATTGGTATAAATTTCACTTGTTATATTAAGCAAGACACTCTGTACTTTACTATCTGATAGGCCAAATTACTTTGAAACTATTTCACACAACTCACGTCCTAACTGATTATACTGTAAACTGATAGATTTGTAACGGATACTGTTTCAGACTAATGAGAGACAGTCTAATCGCATGATTTAATGATTCTACCATGACGAGTAACGTAGCAACGATTAAGTTAGAAGAGGGGCAAGAATCTGTGACAGAGATACAAACATACTTGGAGACATTTAATAAAGAAATAGAAGGAGGTCAAGGGGAGCAATTGCAGCATGTACAATGTTAGTATTTCATATTCGATTCATGATCATCCTTGTACATCTATATCAGAACACAATCGGTATTAACATATTGTATTGTAGTGCAACAAGTGGAGGGGCTGTCGGGTGGAGAGGAAGGCGGAACATATTTCGTTGACCAAACCGGTCAATATTACTATCAGGCGAACAGCGACGAGACACCTGTGATGACGCAAGTGCAGATTCAAGAGGTAGAGGAAACTGACGTACAAACCGAAGGAGATGGTTCTCAAGAAGAACAGTATCAGGAAATCGAGGAACTCGAGAATGTCGATGGAGACGAAGATGTAAGTAAAAATAATCTGTCTTGTCGTTACTTTAATAATACGATGCGTTAACAATTAGATTAAATTGACAGGGACAGGTGGCTACCAATGGAAACAATCAAGTCGTCATCAACTCCGGAGACGCATACCAAACGGTTACAATTGTTCCGTCAGACACCAATCCTGGGGAAGTTAGTTACGTGTTGATAGTCCAACAACCAGACTCTGAAGATAAAGAAAGTCGACCTGTGGAAAGAGAGGGGACAGAAGGGGAAGAAGCTGAGGGTGAACAAGATCTTACCGTCTACGATTTCGAAGACAATGAGGACAATGAAGCTCCTGTTGAGTCAGAGGCAGAGGATGATAAAACCAAAATTATCAAGTTCCTACCCAAGAAGTCCCAAACAGTTACTCAAGCACACATGTGTAATTACTGTAATTACACAAGTCCGAAACGGTGTGCACAGGTCTTTCTCAGAGGTGCGCGAGAACCCAGACTCGTCTTTATCAGGGCTGTTGCTTTACCAAAGCTTTTTTTTATACTCACTGTGATTGTATCAAACATAACTTAGCAGCAAAATTTCGAAGTTCAAAGCTTCGAATTTTTGGGTTCTTGCACACCTCTACGTTTTTACACGTTCTTCAGTGTTCGGTAAGAGAATAATTCGATTTGTTCCACAGGTATCTATTATCAAGACACATGAAATCACACTCGGAAGAGAGACCACACAAATGTAGTGTTTGCGAGAGAGGATTTAAGACATTAGCTTCGCTTCAAAACCATGTGAATACACACACTGGGACCAAACCACACCATTGTAAATTTTGCGACAGTGCGTTCACGACTTCCGGTGAGTAGTCTTCCGTGTAGGTTGTAGAACTTGACATAACGATTATTTTCTTTTCTATGAACAAGAGGATTATAATTTGTTACGACGAAATACCGGAACATAAAAGCATGGTGATCATTGTTAGTTTTTATTTATAGGTGAACTTGTTAGACATGTTCGATATAGGCACACGCATGAAAAACCACATAAATGCCACGAATGCGATTACGCGTCCGTTGAACTATCGAAATTGAAACGTCACATTAGATGTCACACAGGGGAGCGACCATATCAGGTACATTGTGATGTTATTTCATCGAATTCTTTTATCCTATTTAGATACATCATGACGCATAGCCTCCATTGTCATCCGTTCTGTACTTTTAGTGTCCGCATTGTACATATGCTAGCCCTGATACATTTAAGCTCAAACGACACTTACGAATACACACTGGAGAAAAGCCATACGAGTGTGACTTTTGTCAGGCGAGGTTTACTCAGTCTAACAGTTTGAAAGCTCATAAACTTATACACAACGGTACGTTGAAATTTAAAAATATATATACAGATACACTTGTTGCTGTTCGCAATAACATTGTCTAATTTTAGTCGGCGACAAACCAGTATTTCAATGCGAACTGTGTCCGACAACGTGCGGCCGCAAAACAGATCTCAGGATTCATGTACAAAAATTGCATACCTCAGACAAACCTTTGAAATGTAAGCGCTGCGGAAAAACATTCCCAGACAGGTACGCGTGCAAGACGTGCTCTACGCAAATACGAAACGACATCATATTATTTTGCCTAGTAAATATGAGGCACTTCATATTTTTTGGTTTTGTAGATATAGCTATAAACTGCACAGTAAAACTCATGAAGGAGAAAAATGCTACAAATGTGATTTGTGCCCATATGCATCAATATCTGCGCGACATCTTGAAAGTCACATGTTGATACATACGGATCAGAAACCTTATCAGTGTGATCATTGTTTTCAATCATTTAGACAAAAGCAACTACTCAAGCGGCATTGCAACCTTTACCATAATCCTACTTACGTTCCTCCGCCACCGCAAGAGAAAACTCACCAATGCCCTGAGTGTGAACGGCCGTTCAGGTATGTCCGCTCGCTATCTTAAGAATTATGTTACACCACAGTGTCTTTTTCATTTCATTTTCCTTTAACGCTAGGTTTACCGAGCACTAAAAGAATGTGTCTATCAAAATTATTAGCCATTTGTTTTATCATATACAGCCTCTCAATTTAGTCCCGTAAACCTAGCGATAAGCGGCAAAAATGAAAAGAAATACAATCTACATTATGTACGTTTCTACTTCAGGCACAAAGGAAATCTAATTCGCCACATGGCTGTTCACGACCCTGAATCGTCTCTGCAAGAGAAGCAACAGGCGTTGAAGATGGGCAGACAGAAAAAGATTCAGATCATAGACGGGCAAAGGGTCGAGGTGATGACAGGTCAGAATCAAGATTGGACTGATCTAGCTTTGATTCACTTATATGTGTACGATTGGTAAACTCGGTAACGCGTTCGTTTAAATTGTATTTCCAACAGAGTAAAATTCTTGACACATATATGATGAACAAATCATAGGAAACATTGCGATCACAGGGACACTTACGATATGATCTGGTTGCGCTCAGGTCATTGACTAATATCCATGTGTTGTGTTATGGTAACAGGTGAATTAGCTTCTAAACTTAAAGGTTACGAAGAGGAAGAGGAGGACGAGGAAGATATGATGGCGGTCGAGGGAAGCGATGGTCAGCAGTACGTTGTGTTGGAAGTGATTCAACTGGCGGACAATCAGGGAACCGACCAGGTAAATATTTTGAGGATCGCCTATTTATTTCGCCGAGCTGATTTTATTTTAACTGAGCACGACTGTATATTCCGAATAACAAGAGAATTAAATGGATAACAATTTCTAATAATTTACATCGTTTGCAGATGGCTGTTGTGGCAAGCGAAGACGGGGATCTTGTAATGCAAGATCCTCTAAGTCAAGAAAGCGGCATCGTGACCGGCACAGGGGAAGAAGGAGACGAAATAGAAGAGGAAGATACTGAAATGGAAGAAATGAAGCTGGAGTCGGGAACGTCCGCGAAAGGTTCGTCTCAAAACGCGCAGAGTGATCCAAAGTTGCAGAAAGAGATGGAAACCTGTTTCGGATTTGACGAGGTATGTGATTCTAAAATTTTTTGAATTTAAAAAAAAAATGAAATCCATTAAAAATTTGTACCAATTACATCTTGATGTCGCAGGAGGAAGAAGACGACGAAGACGAAGGGAATAGCAATATCAATATATTGCAAACTATTTCGTAATGAGAAGAACACAGGCGAGAGGACCTATCTACAGAATAGTCAAATGTTTTTTCGTCTCTCTCTATCTCTCTGTCTCTCTCTCTCTTACAGTGTCAGTGCACAAACTGCAAGTGCAGTGTACTATTAATTTTCGAAGACTCTGTGCATAGCTCCAATGAAGCTACTTTCAGGGCTAGAGTGGTCCACATACATGGTACAAGAACTCTTTTTTTGCCACTAGTGCATTAGGTGTATCTAATAATTTATGAAGGAACAGTAGTCTTGTGGTTTAGTGAAAATATCAATCGAGTGTACAATTATAATAATGTAAAATATTATTTTACTTTATTATCAGTGAAAAAAATTAACTATCTCTTTTTTTCGGGAAAGATTGACTTAAAACCGGCTAAGCACGTTACTATTGATAAAAGAAAAAAATGATAAAACAGAACAGATTATATTAAGAGGATAGTTTGACATAATATTTTTAAATCGAGTTATTTAAAAACTTTAATATAAAAAGGCATGACGCATAGCAAAATGTTTTGAAACCGGCTGGATCACCAGTCGTGATTGTTGGATCGTGGTTTAACGAGGCCGAAGTTATATGATAAAGTGAGGATGCAGTGTAAATAAATGCTTTCCATTACACACCTCATTTTATAGAGACAAATACAGTGTTCTGTGAATGACTAGAATAATTAAGGCGCTGAACATTACGTTTTACAACGTGAAAACAAGATTTTCATATACATAGCCATGTATATAAGAATTGGTAATGACGAAAAAGAAACGATTAGGAGATTTTTCCGTTTACCTGAATGATGTTAACATTCGTCACTGTACATAGGTATTTCATAATAATAATAAACTGTCATTTTGCAAGTAAGTACCTACAAATCGCTATTAATGATTCTAGTTACACGAAGCCGAACATTTTCGTTGACTAAAAGTAAGATTTACGAACTCCCGAGAATAACCCAATGTTGAGTGTAACGTTACGATTACCAGTGTGTTTGTCATTTTATCTGCCCCTTCTTTTTAAACATTTTCTTTGTTGTCTTGTTCGCGAAACGAGCCAATTGAAAATATTGTCTTTTCAACTGGGTTTAATATGAGAAAAGAAAAATGCAAACGAACGTTTATCAAAACTATAAAGCCACATTTGGTGCAGAGGAAAAGATCTGCGAAAAGAATTTGCGTTACTGTTATGATTGTACTTTAATGCGATTGTGTGATAAGCAGACACGATAGTTTTCGCATCGGTATGAATTGACCTATAGGTTTCAATTGTAATCGATTTATTATTGTACATGTAATTTAACACGCAGATTTTTCGTACACTATTGCACGTAAGTTTATGCTATGTACCTCGACAGAAAACTAATTACTGTAAGAACAACAACAAAAACAAAAAAAAAAAGAAAAAATGGAAAACGAAGAACATGTAAAATTTTTTTACACTCGTGCTGTAAAGTTGTAATTGAGTGACTGATAATCATTACGTGCTCTACGAAACGAAGCACTTTCATACATTATCCCAAAGAAAAACGGTGTAGCATTTTCTCTATAATAAACGTTATGTCATCGACAATGTCTTTTGACAATCCTTCAGTAGTTTAATCTTCGGCTTCTAATCGTTCTGGTAAGTTGCTTATTATGTGTTTTACAGTGCTGTTACTGTGAGTAAGATTTTTATCAATCCGATTTCACAGATTTTCAGAAGTTTGTCCGATCTATCTTACCGCTGTAGGTAAAATAGTTGCCTGACGGTTCCTTTTGTACCTGTAGCACATACATCCAGAGATGGTAACTGGGGCGGGTTGGGCGCGCATCAGCGCGCATGCGCGACGATTTTAGCCTCAGTGAAGTACGAAAATCGGGTACCTTGGTCACCCATAATAGTCCCCCACTACTTTTTCCCCTGAGAGTAGTTTCCCACTTTCGGACGTAAACGTAGACACGTCCCTGACAAAACTCGCGCATGCGCGCCCAACCCGCCCCAGTTACCATCTCTGCATACATCAGTTTTCTATTTTATCGATTTAGTTATCTAAAATATTAGTTCGAATGAAATGTATTTTCCCCTAGAGTTTTGTTTTATTTTTTGCCATGTTCCAACCGTCCAAACACCCCTTGATGACTGTTAGGTTATTTTTATATCGCTTCAACATTTTCAAACAACAAACGAATCGTCATGGGAGAAGAAAATCATTGTATGTATTTTGTAGAGCGGAAGAAACGTTATTGTCGAATGACAGTCAGAAAGGGAAATAAATACTGTGGCGAGCATCAGGAGAATTCACAGGATGCTCCAGTAGATGTAAATGATGGAGTTAAGAGAATAAAATGTCCACTGGATCCTACTCAGTAAGTAAATATCTTCTTCTTCATCACAGCATCTTTCTTCGTACGTATAAAGTCTAAAGACCCTTTACAGTACATGCTATGAATCGCGGTTGTCCAAGCATTTGAAGGTGTGTAATGCTAAGCGATTAATTGACTCACAACCTTCGTTTATAGTCAAAGGAATAAATGTGGATGGAACGTATGAGACACCGCAGCGTGTACCACTCTCTGAGCTGAATCAACTTGTTGTAGATGCAGTCATTGATAAAGTGAAAGCTGCTCACCGTAAGAGTATAAGCAATATCGGAACTATTGGGTTGGAACGAAAGTCCATAGCATTTGTAAATTAAAATTGAAAGCTTAAATTCAGATATTTATTTGTAGTTTTTTTCAATAACATATTTTCCATTCTGTTCTATTACGTTTTGCCTGCATTTTATCTTTAATTCTTCATTTGAAAACTCTACGAACTTTCTTTTCAACCCACTACTTTGCTAAAACGAGACAATGAAAACATGTATAATATTTTCAGAGAAGCTGCCGTGCTTCTCGGAAGAGGTGCTGCAACATGAGATACTCGGAAGCAAAATAAACGATGAATCCTGTGGCAAAGCTGTTAAGAAACACCTTTTACAAAATGCATCCTTGCTCTCTCACTTGGAGCGCGCGGATCTGGTGAAAGATGATACATGCTTCATCGAGTTCGGAGCAGGCAAAGGCAAACTGACTTACTGGTTGGGACAAATAATAAAAGACAAAAAGGACACTTGCATTCTGTTGGTGGATCGCTCGAGTCACAGACACAAAAGCGACAATAAACTCAAAAATGGAAAGTCTCCTCTGACGATACAAAGAATACGAGCTGACATTGCTGATTTGAAACTGAACAGCATTGCAGAAATTCAGAAATTCGATTATAAAATTGGAATTGCTAAACATTTGTGTGGGGCAGCTACAGGTAGTATAATTCCTCTATTTGCTGATTTCTCTACAAGTATACATGGCTAAACACTTTTTAACTTCAATAACAACAACTCTTCTATGCTTTCTTTTGGTGCAGCACAATTATTGAAAATCCTATTAATAGACTTCCAGTAGGTAAAGTGTTAATAAGAACATTATGTTGCAGACTTAACTATAAGTTGTTTACACCGCGCAATGCAAGATAAACCCGTCTGCAACGTAAACGGCATAGTGATTGCATTCTGCTGCCACCACAAATGCGAGTACGCATCGTATGTCGGGAAACATTATCTCGAACAATGCGGATTCACACCATCGGAATTCCCAATTTTATGTAGCATAGCAAGTTGGGCAACTTGCGGATCTAACTGCAATAGGCTGCACGCGGATTCGAACAAGCAACGTGATTCAAAAAACAAGTAATTCACCTCATATTTTTCTTAATTATCTCTTGCAATTGATTACACTGTTCGGCGAATTCTCAACTGTAATAATCATTTCAGATATACAAAGAGTTTAACGTCAAGCGAAAGAGAAGCTATCGGTCGCAAAGTGAAGACCCTGTTAAATTGGGGACGCTTGGAATTTTTGAACAGCATCGGATTCGAAAGTAGATTAGTGTATTACACTACCACCGATGTGTCTCTCGAGAATATGTGTATTGTGTCTACTACGAAAAAGATATAACCGCGGTGAAAGTTGTTGGAAAATATAATTTAATATACATATGAGTACATTTGTCTTAATACTATATTACTAGATTCCGGATTTTATGCATTTATAACAAGAATGAGCAAGTGCAATTTCAACCAGTGAACATATTAAAAGACCTAACGAGTATTAATATATTATGTTCACCACGTTCAGAGCATTAACGAAGAATATAAATTTATATTTAGCTCCTGTGTCATGCAATTGATGCGCAAACTTCTTATTTTGCATAAATATCCGGAGTCTATAAATTACATTTGTTATTTTGTACTAAAGGTTTACATGCATTTCAAACAAGATGATCATACCAATAATCTCGCGTGTAAATTGCGAAAACAGAAAGATCGTCCTTGGGCGTGTCCACGGCGAGAGTCAAACGCGTTATGTTGCCGACCTTTTCTTCGACATAGGTAAAGTCATCAAACGGAAGCAGCTTCGTGTTCAGAATACTCGGCATCAAATGACTGTTCGACAAATCGTCGTTGTACATTGCGGTGAGTTTCACGCTGTTGAACCTAACATCATCTTCCCGAACAATACCGCAAGAAGAAAGGGAGCTGTTGGAACACTGTGTCAAACCGCATACTCGAATCCCGTTCGCAGAATTTGTGCCAGCATAATGACGACATCCTTTGTAAACCAACGCGCGGTAGTGGTTGGATGGCGACTGGCTGAGCGTGCTGTTCACTTCGACGTTGCAACAGAAGTCTGCGTGGCAAATGGTTTTTTTGAACAGTGGTCCATTTACAACAGCGGATTCGTATGCGTCCAATACATCAAGCTTGAGCAGAACCCCGTGAACAGGTGGTGTCCATAGGTCCGTCTCGTAGCATTCGCCCCTGTCCCCAAAGGAACTTTTCCTCCTTTGTCTACTTTCTCTCGGAGCCTTCTTTGGCACTCGAGAGACCAACATTTTCCTGCCGGTCGTGTAGGATAACGTTGCATTGGCTATTCCATCGCGACCTGAAAGAAGAAAAAGGTAGCTAAATATTCAGAAAAAAGAGTATTTTTTGACCATTGACTTTATCTGTACACTCGACTAAAATGATTAACAAATGCAGCGACTATACGCACCTAAGTAAATACCGCTTCCCGTGTTTGATCCTGAGGGATTGTTGTATCCAGAAACCAGAAAGTTCACATCCTCACCATACGCCCATCCGAATTGTATTTGAACGGCTGAAAGAACGATTGAACTGCAATTATGATCCTCTAAAATAACGGTGATTAGCAGACAGCAGATCTTTATGCAAAATAAAGAATTTCTATTTTTTATTTTCTTAGTATGTTTAATGGACAGAAAATAAATGCATAAAATCCGCTGTCTAGTGGATAGTCGATAAGGCAAATTACCAGTCAAAAACGGTACTTCGGAAAACCAAGCCGTGGGGTATACGAAATCCGTGATGCCGAGATCCCTTGTCATGTTTATACCGGGATTTGCGAAGAATATATCGAAGCAGATGGACGTGCCGAAACGAACGCCGAAATCGGTGTCGAAAGTAACGAGGTCTGGTTTTTCGTCAACGTCAAAGAAACTTTTTTCGGTTTCTATGAGGTTTATTTTCCGATATCTGTAAACATCGTGTTCAAGAATTTTTCTGATACTGACACAAGAATGATCTGCAGTAGCAGATCAACTTACCACAACAACAAATCAACTTACCTGGCAATTATCTGTCCTTTTCGATTAAAAACCACGTTGGTATTGTAATAATGTACCCTATCAGTGCCTAAAACTTTCTCGACAAGATTCACCAGGACGTAAATCTTGTAGTCTCTTGCCGCGCACGACAGTATCTTCATGACCTGCGAAAATCAACAGAAGATTTCACTAGACTGCGGATATTTATGCAACATAAAAATTGTCTGCATCGATTGAAAGAAATACAAACTAAATTGAATGTTGTTCCTTCCCTTAATGATTTTAATAGATATTTAATAAATGCATAAAGATCGCGGTCTAGTAATTGCAAATCAAGGAGATATTTAGATGGACCACCCTTATTGTAATGGAGAACCACTCCTTAAATTTTCTCCACCTGTAATCAAGCACCCTGTAACACGATCGTGTTCCATGTCATTTTTATTAGAAGAATGAGACGAATGTTTCGTAAAAAAAATCACAGAATTCGGAAAGTTGCAATTTTTTGCTTAGCTTGCATTGCTGATGCCAATTGGGATTCCCCAATGGTGTGGGATCAAATTTTAGTGTAAATCTCGAAAAAAGGTGATGTTAACTTACGTTGCTGATACCTGCACGATTCTGAGTGCATGGGTTGTATCTTTCCTGGACGGTAGGTACGAATGTCGTCCACGAATCCACTTTCGATGGTTCAGGGAAGTAGAACGACGTTAAACCGTCCTCCGGGAACACTATGATGTCAACTCCCTGTAAAATATAAAATAAAAAACTGGAGATGTCCCAGAAAAAATGGCAAGTTGATCAAATAAGGAAAGCTTACCTGCAAAGTAGCGTTTTTGATAAACTCCACGTACAGTTTTGCATTTTCCACCAGAGTTTCTGAGCTGCCCCATACTACTTCCGGTGTGAACTCCACCACAGCTGCGACGTAATAGTCCCTTTTATCTTTCTCTGGCACCTGCGAATTTTAAACGTCAGGTTTCTGTTCGATTTCTCATTTTCGAGGTACAGTCTGTCCGGTGTCTAGAATACGGCTGTTGGGCAGTATTTAAGGATTTACTGTATTCGTAACATACCTGTTGCGACAGGTGCACGAGAGCCAGGATAACTCCCAAGCAACTTAAAATCCGACGCATTGTTAACTAGCTGTAGGGAAATCTGCAAGCAAAATCAATAAACTGTAATTCCCATTCTCTTCTGAATCGTAGAATAGTCTTAGTTCGTAGCACAGAAATCACTAACACAGATACGAAAGGTGTCTGTTTGTCTGGCACAAGATATTACCCTTTCCCGATTTTTCACTGAATGTCTCACCGCCTCGTTTCGAAAGCTTTTAAATCTAACAGTCCCCTCCCATTTTTGGGTGCACTTTACAAAAAAAAGATATGTGTCTGCTGGATCAGTCTTGATCCCCAAATCTGTCCGATTTACGATTTTACTCGTCGGAAATTTGGATGTACAAAGTATTCGTACATCTTTTAAAAACGAATAACTACTTCAAAATTGGACCCAACTGCTCGAGTTTTTTTGAGACGTTAGAAGGATTAGTGTACTAGATAATATGTGTTAACAATATCTTTTTACAATTGTTACAGACACAGATAAATAAATTAAAAAAACGCGAACTTTACTTTTTCCTTTGTAATTGCGACCAGTAATAATTTAAAAGGAAAATGATTTAATTATTTAGCAAACTAATTCTTCTAACGTGTCAGAAAAACAAGCGCAGTCGGGTCCAATTTTAAACAGCTATTCGATAAGATTAAAATGCTACGTACTGTACTGGTTTTGCTAAGCGTGCAAAGAAAGATCGAACTTTTCGATTTTGGGATTTTCGTAATCACTTACCCAAGAGTTGTAGCATCCGCTCACTCCGGCTGGACAGTGTATCGGATTTCTGAGAAGTGCTTATGTATAATAGATGCGTTATCAGCGCTCGTGGCATTATCATCAAATCGTCTATTGCTACTGTCTCATACGCTGACCATATCATAATCAATAACAATTTAATGATCCAGATAAGGAAGATTCAATTATGTACTCCATCAGTGGCGAAGCCACGCAGAATATTTCTGCCATATCGATACATTACTACGCGCGCGAGTAAGGCGTAAGCCGTTTGACGTAAAATATTGTCGAACAATCAGGATCCGCAGTCTCGGATGATCGATGGCTCGCTTGACACTTTGATTACTCCTTTCTGTGAAAAGTTTATCGATATGCTTTTAGCGTAAACATAAAAATAGAATTCGATAGGATAAGATCGGAAACGAATAACATATAGTATGATGTTATAAATAATATATATATATGTTATACCTAACATCGCGTACAGCTGTTACTGATCGTGTGCGTTATCGTCGAGAAATTGATTAAAGAATCTCACGTATTTTCGCGAGACTACAATGAAGCGGTTTGATTAAAAAAGATTTACAGAATTATTAACCATCTTATACTCTTTTGTACAGTGCACTGGCAAAGTCCATGATTATCGACGTGAATCGTATCGATTTTTCTGATTGTTCAGTTATGAGTGCCTTGTTCCGCGTAAAGATCTGTCATTCTTATACAGACATTGTAAAATTATCTGTATCAATTACACGGTTAATTATTCTCTTAAGCGCACAGTTTTTAAGAAGTTTAAGTTTGAAAAAAAAACACATTTTTCAACTTTGAATAAATATTGTGATGTTTAAATAAGATATTGTATTGTTCTTTACAGAAAAAGATTCTCTAGACTTTCCCGAATCCAGTGATGTTCAACAGTAACACATTATGATTGTTTAAACATGTTTAACTGGATTCGGGAAAGTCTAGAGAATCGTGTCAAGTTGAAAAATATGTTTTTTTATTGCAATATTTTTATAAAAATATATTTTTTTTGTAAACTCTATAAGAGTCGCTTAGTGAGAACCGAAACGATTTTTGGCTGTTGGGCCGTGTTATCGTAATGTAACAGTTTATAATCTACAGCTGTTGTGTGCCAACACGTTCAAGACAAGGCGTATTAACAAAAAAAGACAGAAGAAAATTTTTTCTATTAATAATTTGTATATGTTGTAAATAATGTGCCTGCATTATTGCATTCAAGATGTTCCTTCTATTTTGTGTCTCGTACACTCATTTTTCCTATAAATGCATCAAATCCGCAGTCTAATAAGCATACTTCACGATAACAGCAGCAAGAGAACTCAATATCAATACAACTTTTTCGACGTATGGATTCAACAAATTGATTGAAGACCTAAATACTGGTTTTAAATCTCGAGTTCAATAGATCAAGAAATAAGATTGTGAAGTAATACCTATGACGTTTCTTTCGGAAAAGAATTCTGATACGAGTATTAAACAGCGACAGATAATAAACCACGAGACGAGATTATATATAACTCGGCTGTGACTAAACTTATCAATCAATTATCGTACGATTCAGGCACACAAACATTGCAAGCAATGCATTTTTCAAAATGTTGTTAAACTTCCGAAAGTCGTTCAAATCGGATCGAGTTGAATTTTTGCAGGAAAATAAATTTCTTATAGTTTTAGTTCGGTTAGGTAGAAAAATAAATAAGAAATTCTTTTCACAAGGTCTCATCCATAGTCTTCAATTTAAGCCTTCGAACGTCTAACAATTCTTAATATTTAAATTTAAACAATTAGTAAATCGATATCTACGAGGTCGATAAAACAGATAACTGATGTATGCGCTACCGGTAAACTAGGAACCGTTACAAAACTGTTTTACCTGCAGCGATAAGATGGATATACAGAAATCTAGATAATCTGTTGCCGGTAATACAGAACTGAAAACTATTTTTAATAATTAATAACTCTCTAAAATGCTAATTTCATTATAAGTTTCATAAAATGTATTCATACATATGCGAGTCACGCATTCATAGAGGCATATTCATATTCCTCCGATCAATAAACTCGCATGTTCGTATTCATGGTCCATTCGCACACACAATAATGGGCTTCGTGTAATAGGAGAGCCAATACCACGAAAAGAGAACTCCGCATCGAGTCTGGCTTGCCAAGACCGTCGCTAGTTATCGAAACATCGTCAAATGAACAGCACAGAGCCAATCCCTCGGTGTCGATACTTGTTCTCTGAAAAGTTCCTCGTTCTCCATCTACCTGATGATTATACCCACGTGGACGATCAAAGGTGTGAACGTGATCGACTAATCGGCGTTCAGTAGGTCGCGAAACTGTTTCGACCTATATTTGCATTCTTGACCGCTAACTAGATCTCGGAGAAACACGTGCTGCAGTCTTGGATGTAATATTACTCTCCGATCTAAAGGAGCAGTGTTTCACATTTCATTCGGCCTCGTTCCCTGGTAATTATATTTCTATAATTAACCGTGTACCGTTACATAAGCTTTCGCCGTGACAGTACAACGAATCGAACCGGCAAAGTTGTTTACGTTGAAAGTGTCGGGTTTGTCAGCGAATAGGCTTGTCACATTGTTCCGGTCGATCGATATCCAGCTCTATTGTTTCCCGCGTGCCAATGTTCATGTATAAATGCATTCGAATAGAATAGCATAATGATTAAACGAATTTTCGAACTGCTTCGCAAACATCATTATTAGACAGTGAATTTTATTATGACACGTGACTATGAGGCGCGATTATTCGAAATAGTGTTTACATTAGTAAATTTCTCGGTGTCTAATCGAATATTAAACATTTAGGTATTGTATAAAGTGTTATACCAACTTCATACTTCATATATCATTGTGGACCTATTGAACGTATTAAGAAAGAAAATCAATTTCTATTTCTCTCCAGTTCGTTGCAGTTTAGAAAGTTTTTATTTTCTAATCTAATTCGCTATCTACTCATTATGTTCAGAGAGATATTCGATCTAATAACAATTAATCAAAAAAGAAAATTCATGATTAAACAGCGGATCTGTGTGCAAGATAAAAATATTCTATCTGAATTGTTCTTAATATGATTGATTGGTTGGAAATAATGTAACAGAACTGTCAAATTCTAATGTCTTCACTGTTTTAAATTACACAAATTATTCAATTTTTTTGCCATAAATGCATAAAATCCGCTGTCTAATAATGACTTTTGCGCATCGGTTCGTAAATTGATTTCCCACGTTGATATTTGGTGCACGTAGCTCCTCTTCCTGATCTATTTTTTTCCGGATGATATCATAGTTGAAACATCTGTTCTCTGACGTAGGTCCTATGAAAATGAGCAGTCGAACTGGTAATGTGAACGAACTTTCCGGACCGATAGAAACATGTGACTAGTCCAGTCACTGCTGCCTCTCTCACTCCTTTAGTTTACTGCCACGTGCCAGGTAGCGGCAACCTGTTGCTACCTTGTAACACGCGAAAAATGTGCAACACCGAGCGCGCCTGCGTCTATCAAGTCCGGCAATTTTGGAGGCGGAAATGGTGCACGATAATCAGTCTACTAATTACTGCAACGTGCGTTGTCTTGGTACTGCGAATGTCACTACAGGAGACGGAAAAAATCTCGGCTCGTGACACGTATATGGATAATGTGCAGCCACAGATATATGAAAATGGTATGTACCTTCAGTACCTGGCATACAGTAAGCGTACAAAGTATTCGTACATCTTTTTAAAAAGAAACAACTTTTTTAAAATTGGACCCAACAGAAACAGAATCAATTATATTTCATAACAACCTTGAACACGATTAGATTTACAAAATACATGTTTGATAATTTCATTACAGGCACAGATAAAAATGTAAAAATCGTCATCTTTATTTTTTTTCTTTCGCAATTGCGATTAATGATAATTTAAACAGAAAATTATTGACACATATAGGTGTACATTTAGGTGTATTATGTGTACGAAGTATTCGTATTCTGTCTCTTCGATTATTTCGTACAAAAGAAAAGGAAGTCCAAAAAACGCATGGTTAACTGCAGTTGATGCACAAGAGGTTGTCGAGGTTGCATTCGGTTGCTTGGAAAGTCAATTTCATTAAATCAAGCTTCGTTCGAATGCATAGCCAATTTCATTCGATACGGTTAACATGTTGAGAAGGAACATGGAATTTTACGATCGACACATAATGCCTCGTAAAAAGTAATCGATAAATAGGTTTTAGTGAATTATACCGGCGTTGTTCCGTTATCTGATAAGGCATGACGCAATAGACCAAACAGTGACACAGAACTGTTATGTTATTTGTATAGAACCTATGAAATCGTTTGGGAAAGGAACCGGTAAAAAGCATGTACGATAAGCATGAACATATTTTTCTTCCGCCACGGTATTCCCCCATGGGATAAACGACAATTTCATGTGCATTAACTTAATGTCAGAAGCGAGGAAGTTGCATTATGTATACACACAATGACTAGCCTACTTTCGCAATGTTATTAAACGTAATTGCATCGGTGGCATTATCGTGCACTGTACTTTTAAATTCTTTGAAAAGGTTGCGGAATATTCATGAAAACACTGAGAGTGTAATAATTAAACTGCGGATTTTTATGCAAAATTATGAACATCTTTAACAATTTCTTAAGATTTGTTTAAAAAAAAAATTGCATAAACATTTGCAGTCTGGTAATAACATTGACGATGTTTGACAGACTTCTTTGCCAATTTTGAACGCTATCGATAACGTCATGTTTTTACTGCTGTTGCAGTTTTGAGCATGTGGTACAACTTTACTTCCGGTGAGTTCAGATGATCGATCATTTCTATGCTTATCGTTCGATACCACCGTCATGTGTGATTGATGTTTGTTATCGGGAAAGAGAAGGTCATTTAAATGAAGTTGTTCGAAATGTTGAGATTTACAAATATCGATATTCGTTGCCACGAACGGCTGTTGATAACGAATGTTGTTTGCAATTCCAATAGCGTACTTGTTGCATGTTCGAATGAAATCAAATATGCACACACAGACGCCACGTCACGAATACCAAGAAGCGAGATCATCTGTGGAGTTATTATCGAGGATTAACGGAGTTGTATACCAGTACGGAATTTAAAACAGATCTAAAACATTGTCGCTAATATTTTATTCGTGGCTGAGACTTCATTTCGGAAGGGGTGCAAACTTCCATAACCAGTTTCTGTTGTCCACCGTCTATTAACCCTTTGCACTCGGAGCTGTTTTAACTTGAAAATTCAACATTTCTTCCTAGCTAAAATAATTCCATTGTATATGATTATTTTTTTTAATTTTATCAATATGAAATTGAGATATAATACCTCATTTAATACTTAAACGTTTAGTAATTAGTTAGATCCCAAATATATTTAATAATGTAAGCAATATTTTGAATAATGGCACAGCAACTTTTAGTGGCGCTTTAGAGTCACGATTCGAGTACTAAGGGTTAACTTTCGGACGCTTTCGATCGTTTCATGCAATTCCTCGTGCATCAATCTTGTTTTCATTTATTTATTAACCTACATGCTATTTTGGCAACAGCAAAGAGAACAATTTGAAAGGATCTTTATGACTTTCCTTATGTTCACCGAGGAATCATAACCGCATTGTTTAACCCATCTGGTAGTTCTGGTGTCAAGAAGCTACTTGGGTTGAACCAATGACCCGAGGAGTCTAATTTAATTGTGCCACGTGACGTGGTCCGTCTTACCCTGCTTGCTAGATCACGCCGCCTATGATAGCAATTAAGAGAATGATGTGTTCATGGGTAACTACCGAAGCATACGTTTGTGATTTGATTATAGGCATTCCGTGGTACAATGGGAAGAAATTATCGCCAGATTCGCCGGAATGGGATCGATACTTGACAGATATCCGAAGAAATTGGATATTCTGGAAGTATGACTCGACCAAGCCTTATAACCTCGAGGAACCGGAAGTGGAGGACCAGTCGATGGGGCAGGCGCAAGTCATTCGGGATATTTTCAAAGACAAGGTAATTTGTCATATTTCATGGGACAAGATAAACTTTTTTAACGGGATACAGTGACTTACACTAATATTCGGACACTATTAAAAAGACCACAACTTTTTTAATATCGGACCATACGATCTGATATTTTTTGGGAAGTGACCAAAGTTTTTGTAAATACTAAGAGTTATAAAATGCGACTATACGATTTGATCTTTTTTGTGAAACTAGAGTAATTAATTTACTACACATTGTGAAAAGAAATTTTTTCACAAATTACGGTTGGTCGGAATTGTAAAGAAAATACTGAAATTAGTAATATTTACTTTTAATATTTTCTCTGTAATTCCGACCAAATGCAATTTTTTCAAAAATTCCTTTTCCCATCCTGCAGTAAACTAATTGTTCCAGCTTCCCAAAAAGTTCAAATTGTATAGTCAAATATTAAAAAAAGTTATCGTTATCCGAGACCGTCCGAATATTAATGAGAGTCACAGTAGTTAGAAGCGGATGTCAGACTCGTTAAGAGGTTCTATAACGAGTAAAAGGATTTCAAGATTACCGGAAGGACCACGGGTTCTGTGAAAGCTGGCGGAGTCGCTAAGAGGATTTTAAGGTCATCAGGGTTTTGTTATTCGCCCTAAAGAGATTCCCGGGTTACCTAATAATAAGTAAGATGCTTGTGCGTGTATAAATTTCTTCTTTCTGCACAGAGTAATGGCTTCTTCGTGGAATGCGGAGCCTACGACGGTGAAACGCGAAGCAACACCTTGGTCCTGGAACGATTCCTCGGCTGGACAGGCTTACTGGTAGAAGCGGATCCTATGAACTTCAGCAAGATGTTGATGAAGAACAGGAAAGCATACCTGACGCCTACCTGTTTAGCGATACAGCCTTATCCCTCGGTGGTACGAAAGTTCATAGTTTGCCGCAAGCTGCTATTCCTCTTATAAAAAGAACATTCTTCATGTTCGTTCAATTTGCAGAATTCGTTCCTAATGGCGAAGAACGTGGGACGTCTTCACGAGCCTAACGCGACTGATAGCCATCTGCCAAACTCGGCAGACGTGGCTCACAGTGGTGTGCACGTTTCGGTGCAGTGCATTCCTTTCATTGACCTCATGACGGCGCTAAATGTCAGCACTGTGAATTATTTTAGCCTTGACATCGAAGGTAACGAGCTTCAGGTGTTGAAAACGATTCCGTTCGACAAAATCAATATCGAGGTGAGCTTCCAGGATTTCTCCTGATCGTTAGGGTGTGCAATTCGTTTCGTGAATTTATATCAAGAAATATTTAGAATGAAAATTTGAATTTGCACGCCCACATAAGTCTTCAAAGTCGCGTCTGACTTCCTTTTGCCATTTCGATCAATTGTTTATTTTGTGGTGGCAACACGAAGTCAGGTATGATAAAAATAATGAATTTTCTAATGAATTCATTATGTATTCTAATGAAATAATAAATATTAAATATTATTAATAATAAATTAATTAATAACTAAAAATAATTAATTAATAATAAATATTATGTATTCTAATGAATTCATTAGAAATAATTACATGAAGTCAGGTGAAAATTCTAGTATATTGTTAACGCGTTCTTGTAACATTACAGACTCTCTCGGTGGAGTTCTCGCACGTCGAGAACGGCAAACGTGATCTGATCAACTTCATGGAGTCGAAAGGCTACAACGTCTACTCGTTCGTCGTCAGGGCTGATAAATTAGCTCACGATATAATATTCGTGAAACACAATTTACAGGATTCTGTTCCGTTAGAGTGATCTCTTAGTTAGCTAAAGAAATTATTTATTTGTTAGTTCCTAGTCGGAGTTGTTGCACAGCCATTCCTATAGTTGCTAGTCTACCAATTTATGTTGACTGTCACGTTGGTTACAAGTGACATTGCAACCTCTTTAGAACAATTTGTGTACAAACCAAGATTTGCAGAATCCGTAAGAGGGTTTTTTGGTCCACGAATCGATCTTTGCAGTTTCAGTCTGATCAAATTACGCACAAATTTGCGGCGTGATGGGTCAACAATGATCGCGATTAGTTAATAGTAATAATTTTATTTTACAAAATATTTACAAGGAACATACATTTCGCATAACAAAATAAAGTGTCTCTCTGTAGGTACTCCATAGGACTCCGTGTCGGTGTAACGTGTCTAAACGAAAATAAATATATCTCGCAAAAATAGGAAAACGAATGGAGCCACTAATCCATGCGATTCGTTACAATTCTCTCTCTCGAGGCGTGTATCCCATCGATTCGATTACTCGATCATCCGCGTTCGCCTAATTCCCGAACAAGGGAGGAACATCGTTTACTGTACACTCGTTACAAACTACTGGAATGATTCAATGTACAATTAAAGCGACCCGCTACTTATTGCCACCCTGATGAGCAATAAATTTCGAATTGATTCGACAACGATGACTGCGAATCTTTATGCGGGTTTCATTTCATTGGCTGAAATGATTCTTCGTGGTAAAAATAATTCTCTCTTCGAGGATACACGTTTCCTTGTATTTTAGACCTGTCCTAGCGCACAGGGATTCGCAGCCTGGCGATAATAAAAATATTCTTTTGCGCTCCGTCGTTGTCGATAAATGCGTAACATACTTAGTACTCTTTGCACTCGGACGCGCCATTAATAGTTCTTAGTAAATTAGTGTTAAATTTATATCCAATAAATCGCTAAACGTATTTAATATTTTAATAAACTACTGAAAGTATTGTATGAGGTAATAAAATCATATAAAATAGAAATATTTCAGAACAGCTCCGAGTGCAGAGGATTAAAGCTTTCGGACTAGCCATCTTCGTTCACCATTTCAGCCACTCATTGGACAAATAGATTAACTATTTTCGAATTTGGTTAAGATTTTAGAATTTTCTTGATCATTGAACAGGACAAGAATTTTTCAAAATCAATGTATGCTATTTGATCAATTTTCTCAATCGATTTGGCAAATGGGCGGCCATCAGTCGTAGGAAAGGGACATCGAACGTGATTATGAGACACAATATGACTTATTGTAACAGCAATCGTTATTGGGAGAGAGGAGAGCGTTCAATTGTTGATTGTTAGTATATATTTAACTTCCCGATTTTATAGGGAATTTATTGTAATTTCATTCTGTTTCGGAGCGTTCATTGTCTCATTCGCGTGAGAATTGTTAACGCACACCCACGACGTTGTTACAGTATTAATGTGCGCGATCGACGCAGTGCTTTCTATTATACAAAAATAATAATAAACGCAATCGTCCATGACGATTGTTCTCGAATGCTTTCGATTTATAGTTAACCCTTTGCGGTCCAAGAATAAAATGGACTATCATCAATGGACTGCGGATCCTAATGCAAAATCAAAATGTTTTGCATTGATTGTGGGAAGCAGGAGTAAAGTAAAAATTGATTTCATCCCTTAACAACTTTGTTACATTAAAAACAACGTTTCCTCTCGTTTTATATTTCACTTAACCAATTTCTTCATGAATGTTGACAACATGCTATAAAATAAAATTCCACAGAATTTAGTGCGATTTTTATTTCTGTCGGATCTTCTTCAAACTACTATCACTAAAGATAACATTTCACTTTCTTTTTGTCCACAAAAATTGAAAATTGCATAAACATCCGCAGTCCACTATTCATCGATGTGTGATTTCTTCATGAAGCAAAATCGATTCGAATACAGTGCGGTTGCGTGTTCACTGTCTGTGGTTGCGGCTTTAGATACAGACTTCACGGATCTGATTCTGCTAGCGCAAGTATACTTACGATTCACCTTTCTCTCGGCACGACTGCGGTTGCGGTTCCATCGAGTGTTGACATTCGGATGATTGTGGTTGCGGTTGCTCTTCGCGCGTGTGTTTGTTCGTTTGAATCGAATGATGCTAAACAGTCGATTGCTATTAGCGTGCTAGAGGGATGATGGTGTGTGTGTGCGGTGACCGACGATGATTCGAAAAGTAAACCCAAGATGATACTCTGGCCCGCAAAGGGTTGCTGTACGGTTGCTCGTTTTCGTTATGAACGGATATTTTCGAACGTGGCTGATAAAATTGTGTCATCATCGGTTCAGTTGAAGGACATTGGCTGTCACGAATTGAAATCTCTCCTCTTACTACCGTGTTGCTTCTGTCGGTCCAAATTATCGGCGACTCCGTCAGAAGAATAACGAATCTGTGACCCCTAAAATACAGTAACAGAAAAGTCTCGGTTAATTGATATTAATCGAGGGGCGCGGAGATTTAATACGTCCACAAGCGGTATAGGATCTGAGGACACGTTTGGTGGCCTATAACAGGCATGGGCACGGTTGTCGGGGACTCTGGGAGCGACTAGACCACGCCCACTCCGGGCACTTCGTGTAGAAAGAGCGAGAGACTGGGCAGAGACAGCCATTTAGCTTTAAATTGGCACGTCTGATAGTCTCTTAGACTAGAAACAGGGCTTTACGTGAGAAGGAGAGGAGCCCCAGGTGCAACAAGACCACGCCTACTTAATTCAGTCCACATATAGAAAGAAAGAGCAGGGTACTAGTCAGAGACAGAGACATAAACCAAAGATTGAGGTTCACGGAATAAAGGACAGGATACAAATCCTGTGGGGCTTTTAGAACAACGAGACCACGCCCACAAGGGAGGTCTATATGAAAAGAGAAGTATACAGAGTTTTGAGCTCTATATGCCCATGCCTGTGCTACATACTCGCAGGTAATACTTTGATCTACACGGATACTCTTCAACAACTCTTTCGTAAAACTTGCAACGATGCTTCGTACTTCTTTTTTGTTTCTGTATACTGTTCTTTACGGCGCAACAGGTAATTATGCTTACACTTACAAGCACTCGGATAATTAAAGCTCTATCAACCGCAACGTTCGGTTCCTCCAAGATTCTCTACGAACTAGAAGTATACTCGTCCATGGACACAGTTCCTCCGTCGACGAGGAGATCAACTGTTCTAATACTTACACGGTTGCTTAATTAATCACAGTTTGCAAAACATTTCTAAGCAGTCTGTCGTTCACGGGTTTCGCACTTTGTACTCGAAATCATTTAGAACTCGGTTAGAGGAGATCGCTTAAGAAAAGTATCCTCGATAAAGGACTCTGTAAAGTTGAATCAAGAGAGAATTAAATGTTTATGTACCAGTTTAGGTAACGGGAGTCTACCGAACTCGTAATTGAAGAGCTGGTCTGTGAGAAAGTACTGGCAGATTCCGCAACAAGTGGTCGTGGATCAATGTTTGATTCTTGCGCTTTAGGATTTTATTCGTTGTTCGAGAAAAGTCCAAGGAGTGATACGTGATCAATCTTTTAATCAGGAGTAAGGCAAGATCAGATTTCCAGTTTTGCATTACCAAAATTAGTATGGTTAAATTCCAATATTTTTACTGTCTTAAATTACAGTCTACCCTCGCATGGCGTTACTGCCTATGCAGGAGCAGAACGTAGCAGAGAAATAATACAATCTCTCCGACCCGATTACCGAACGAACGACACCAGTACTACGGAATGGTAACGATCACAGTCAATCAAACACGTGTCAACCGCCTAATTCATTCACACGTAACTCTCCCGGTTCTTCCTACCAGCGACGTTCCCGCTAACTATAGTTGTCTGAAGCTTAATCTGTTTGTCGTTGGCCACGTGGTTGCACGGTACCTTCACGCTGCAGCTTTTGTTGCTGCTGTGTCTCCTCCAGAAGTCCGACTGGTTGCTGCTACAATTCGTGGACCCTGTCGTGTAAGTCCCAGTTCTGTCCGATGTTTCCTTCTTTTTCCTCCGGTTGGGTCCCAAGCCGCACAACCTGAGGAAACCCTCTCTGAATTTCGTGGACATCAGGTTGTAGAGGATCGGGTTGATCGCCGAGTTCAAGTACAGCATTACTCGGCAGAAGTACAACAGACAGAAGTATCTTTCTATGCCTAGATCGATGATCGTCTGCGCGGAGACCACCAGGATCCACAAGGTCAACGCTCTGAACGGCAACAGACACACGAAGAAGCACAGCACCACTGTCGCCAGCATCAGCATCACCTGTTTGCGATACTTGAGCAAGTTGTTCGACGATCCCCGACTGATCGTTGGATTCGCCTTCAAGTGCAACGCGATCACCGTGTACAGGACCACCAGGATGAACAGAGGGATCACGAAGAAGATGATGATCGTCGTCAAGAAGAACGCGATCGTCCAGTTGTTGTTCGCTACGGTGTTGCACGTCGGGATGTACGTGCCGTCTAGGTCCTGTTCCATCTCGTAGTTCACCATCAGCAAGATCGGGCTGTGAACAGAGCATTCGGGACACTACACTTCGTCAAGTTAGGTGTTGCTCTAATCGTGTCTTCGACCTGGACTATCAACGCTTGCTTTTTACAAAGTCAAACCGAATCGGAAATATTAACACCAGATTTACGGGATTCGTCAAAATGTTCTAATATTCTTAATTTGCGATTATTAAGATCGTAAAAATGTTTCTCTAAGAAACTATGTACCAAATTTATTTCTTTAGGTATTATATTATTAGAAGAATGGCCAAAAATTTGGATAGACACATTCTTGTTATGTTTATAAAATAATGTGAAATGGTTATTTTTTAAACTCCGTAAACCTAGTGTTAAATAGTGTTTGAAATATTTCGTTCGACGAATATTGCCCAGCTAGGCTTGAAAGCTACCATCGAAGAAGCTCTCTAGCTAAATGGGCATTTAAAAATAGCCTGAAAGTTAGCGTCGACAGAGAACGTTGCTCGAGGCGCTATCCGAAGCTAGCAGAAACTTAAAAGTTCTTTCTAAACCTGGGTTAGGTACATGCTCATAATCTCCAACATTTTGGACCTGTTCGCTAACTATATTCGTTTACTATCAATTTTCTACACTTCTTATCGTAACACGGGCCGTAACGTCGCTACATGCAATTCGTGTATCAAAGATAGTCCCAAGTAGCGAAGGGTTTAAGCGTCGATAGATCCTATGAACAATTCAGACAAAGTTCTCCTCCTGTTCCGTGGTGTCAGTCCTCCGAGTACCACCGAAAACATTCTTAAACCTATCTCCACTGCAAGTAGCAGCTCCGAAGAGTTCAACAAATCCTTTTCTAAATTTGTTGCTCATCAGATTGTACAATACAGGATCCACGGCGCTATGTATGTAGCACATGATCCTGCTAAAATTCAGCAATGCGAAGAACGCATCTTGATCAATGGCAGCGATCTGTTCCGCCGGTGCGACGATGATGAACAGGATAAATATCCGGTATGGTGTCAGGCAGAGAAAGAAGCTCCCGACTACTGCCATCAGCATAGTGATCACGTGTTTTTTCGCACGGGCGTGGTAAGAGTCGTTGGTGTTGCTGGCTGACGAACGATCCGGCATCAGATTCTTGATGATCACCGCGTACAGGTTCAAGAGGATCAGCAACGGCACGAGGTAGAACAAGAGGACCAGGAGCAAGAAGAAGACAACGGTGGCGGTGGTGTCGGCCATGGTCAAACAGACTGGGACAATGTTCTTGTCCTGGTCTGTCTTGCTCTCCTTCAGACGCATCTCCCGGTACTGGGAGACCCAGATTATGGGACTGGAAGCAGTGAAAATTAATGTCGGGCATCCGGGATCCGATCTATCCGAAGCACACGGTTAGAAACGATTCTTCGTGGCGCGAATCACTTTTTCACGTCACCATCATTTTTTGGTTCTGAATGAAATATGTTGTAGTCCATGTGAAATTAGGCGGGTCTAAATCATCATTTTGCCGATTTAGTGTTTGATTAAAAATTACAGGTCTTCGAAGAGTTTGCAAATTCTTCCTTAATTTCTAGTGTGACTGCAATATATTGAATTCCGAACAAAATCGTCGACGGTGACGTGAAAAAGTGCTCGATTTGTCGTGGAACAACCGAAATAAATTTTTTTACGTTTTTCGTTTCATTCTACCCGAATGAGATGCTTAAGAATGGTCGATGAAGATTGAAGAGGTTTCCATACAGAACAGTGAAGTTGAACCCCATACTTTGACAGGAGAGACAGGCAACGGGAGAACACAGTAACATGAAAGCCGTTCGTAGCCCTTCAACCAACCAACACAACCGAAACGATTTCCGTAAGCACGAAGCTCGCGATTCGAATAGTGTCTCGCGTCAGCTACTCTTTGTCAGTCGAACAAAGATAGAAACGACTCCGTGATACACCTGCGATCGTCGGAGAATTCCACGATGGTGGGTTTAGTGAAGCGGAGAACAAGTTGTTAGCGGTTATTCGGTCGACGGGTGATCGACTGCCACGCTATTCTCGAATGCGAGTCTCTCGAACACTGGGAAACGTAGTTTCGATTAAAGGACTCGGTGGGGTGGGTCCTCCAGTCGTCCCGCAGGAAGTTCTCAGTCGAACGTACGTTTTAACCCTTAAAAATTGCTGTACCATTATCCAAACTATTTTTCAAGTTATTAAATATGTTGGTATCAATCCAACAAATTGAAAAAATCATGGAGAATGGAAATATTCCAGGTCGGAAGAAATGTTTAATTTTCCAGTTAAAATAGCTCCGAGTGCAAAGAGTTAACCCTTCACTGCATAGTGTATCGTATTAATTTTTTTAAATAGCATCGTTTAAATTTTTAAAAATATTTTTCCTTTAAATAAAACACAAAACTAACCTTCTTTCAATATTTCATCCCAATTAAAAAAATCATGCAGTGAAGGGTTAACATCCACTTTGTTAGTATTCAACATACACATTTTTTGCAAACGATCTCCCACGAGTTGGACGCGGAGGAAAGTGGATAAGTGGTCTGACCATTCGTTGACGTTTTCTACTTAGAAAAGTATAAAATTCGTAGCTTCCTTTAATCTTCCTAATTCTAGTAATATTATATAGAACATAATTATTAGTAATACTAAATCCAAGCAAGATACGGGTACGATACCGAGCGAAATCTCCGGAAGATGGATCACAGCCATCGCAAACAGCCGAAACTCTAATTTAAGTAGAAAGCGCCAGCGTTGCACAGACATTCTTCTCCGGTCGCCGGTCTAAAGTGAAAATTCTCGAAAAGAATGAATCCCGTATATCTCTCCGTCTCAGTTGGAAATGCGAAGTAATTACTATGAATCACTGGCGCGCAGCTCTCCGAGGGAAGGAATCGTCTCCATTATTTTGTCTTTTTTTTCGCGCTCGCTTTAGGGAAAGGCAGATTGCTCAAGGATGATAGCCTCTCCCACACGGTGAAACAGAATATCCCCTGTTGCTTCCTTTCTCGTTTTGGCATGGATCCAAAGTTCGCGTGGAAAACGACACCGTGATATTGTGTTTCCCTGGACATACGGGAGAGTGCAATTTTCGGTAATTGCGCCCGGCCGATTTCTTTTCTTTCGAGACTGGAAAACGGATACTCCCCGTGGAAGATACCGGAGAATTTTCCGGAAGAAAATCGCTTTGAAATTCTTTCGTCCGACGATACGGCGTTCACGTAACACCGCGCCGAACTTCCAAATTAACGAACTTTAATCTACTCTTAACTTCGGTTTTCTCATAGTTCTCTACAGTGAAAGCGTTATTTGAAGCGATTGTTTTAGGCGGTTGCAGATTATCGATAACATATCGCTCGTCGGTAATTAAAACCTATTTGTCGTTTATAGTTTCTTCGAAAAAAGGAAGCTCCGCATCAACCTAAAATAACAATTGTTAAATGATCTCGGCGCTACGGTTCGATCGTAAAAAACAAACTTAACTAAGTAGTTTTGCTAATTATTTTAAATAATCTCTCAAATTATCATACTTAATCACACATAAGCAAGTGAGTGAAAAATTGTGAATATGTTTTCCCCTTACATTTAAACATTTAATAGTTAATCCTTTTTTATTTTATTTCTATTTATTTTTTTTCTTACAGACGTAATTTAAAGTTAATCTTGAAAATAGTCCAAATCAGTGACCGAAACGTTGATTATTTAAAATAATTAGCAAAACTGCTTAGTTAAGTTTGTTTTTTACGATCGAACCGTAGCGCCGAGATCATTTAACAATTGTTATTAGCAATGATACGATCGATATAAGAAGTTTATTAACCTAAAATATGAATGAATAAATCCAACAAAATCCGAAGAACTCTCCGATCATCTTCAGCAGGCAATTAAATCCGACCATCGTCGTAAACCTCTCAAACACCTCTTTCCAGCCGGATTAATTAAAAATATTTTTCACGGACAAGCAGTTTGCCAGAATTATAAGCTGCGAGCTGATTAATTAAGAAAACGGACTCGCCGATGGATCAAGTTGTTCCCGAAGAGGTTCCCTGAACTTTGAAGAGGCCACACGTCATTGTGTCAGCGGCAGCAGGGAAATTAGCTCGTAGATCAAATGCGAGCCGAGTCGAACGAGCGATTCATCAATCGTGGATCCCCTGCCTCGAGATCCCCGAACTATTTTTCGACGAGATTTCACTGCACATTTATCTTCCTTCGTGGCTAATAAACAGCAGAGCCATTCGACTCCCACGCGGAAGCAACAGTTGCGTTCCTCCCGCACTTCGATTCCGGCCGATTTTCCTATTTGCCGCAAGTTTTATTAACGCGCGGAAAGTTTTCTCGCGTTCCCACTGTCGCGAGTATCCGGAAACTCGTTTTTCACTCCGCCACTGAGACGATTTATTCGTAGACAGGAAGAATATTTCGGTCGCGTCTTCTCGTCCTTCAAAGTTTCATTAAATCGAGAGGATGAATCTTACGAATTCTGCGGGGGCCGTTTCGTTTCTTCCCGGAGAAATTGAAGATTTTTTTAATACACTTCTTGCCGAACAGAGTTTCCACTCGATACTTTCTTAGAATTTAAATTAAGCCGAAGTTGTTCTCGTACTTGTTTCATTGTATTACCACCTCGTTCGCACGAACCTCCGCTACTTTCTGCATCGTTCGAGCCGAGCAGATTTTGTTAGAGAACGAAAATTGGATTGTCTTCTCATTTTGCAAGACTTTTATGAACTCTCCTGGCAGAAGTTCCTCTTGCTTCATGAGAGTTTTGTTTGCTGAAGAAACAGTGTATGACGCATCCAGGGAAATCAATTTCATTCGTCATTGTCTCAGTTTGGTTATTCCATGCGTTATTTAAACTGTTTCTTGTAGATGCTTTATTATTTTAGACATTGTTTACGATTAGGTTTCACTTTTCACAAACACAGTTTATTTCTCCAGTTGGAGAAGAGTCAAGTTTCAATAAGCACAAAACTACGTACAGCCAATACTCGATAAGAGTAGCCAATCCCAAACAGACATTTTATTATTTATTTCAAAGGATCGAGCCATAAATTATTTTGGGAGAATAAATTGCAACGATGAATTTATCCTGATGTAGCAGATAAATGGCAATAAGTCGTTCCGCGTATCAGCGAATATATATTTCATAACGGTATAATTGGTGTTCGTTGTGTCGACGAACAAAATAAACTGAAACGTACATGATTTATGACAGGACCCGATAATCAGACAATTTCATTGCAGCTGTGAAAATTGGCCCACGGAGAGTTGAAAGTTCACCGTCGTGAACTGTGTTCGAATTTAGTGGAACCTGGCTATAATATCCTGTTACCTTCGTCGCAAAGTAAACTACAAGTGGAAATTCCGGCGATCGATCAACCGGACGACCAACAACAGGCGCCTTTGTATCCTGCATAACTGTCACGGCAACGAAGAAGTATGTATGCTTCCTCTGTAGCAGAAATAGTGTCTTTAAAGGTCTCGGACAAAGGGTGATCCTCGAGGAATTCAAGACTCTCTTAAAAGCGTTGCCAAAGAGAATTTCATTTTGGTGAAACCTTCTTCCGCGAACGGATATTGCAATCGTTCATACGAGACGCGTTTGGAGGACCTGCTTAAGGTGGGATCTCCTTTGCACGTCTGGACGCAGCGTTTTGTTATGCATACTCCATTCGTTGAAGCGCAAGGATGTGTTCCAAGTGAACATATTTTTTAATTTTATTTTAAGACAACAAAATTTAAAGAATTAATTAAAAAATGATTACAGAAAATATATATCTATTACGATTAGTCATCAGTACGTAGGAATTATTTTTTAATGAATTTTAGTAGAAATTTCATCCCGATATCTTTTAGGCCGATTCTGACTACGGATTTCCTCATATTTATTTAATGGTTCATTTTACAGGTTTCTT
Source organism: Lasioglossum zephyrum (assembly GCA_028455615.1). Lineage (NCBI taxonomy): Eukaryota > Metazoa > Arthropoda > Insecta > Hymenoptera > Halictidae > Lasioglossum > Lasioglossum zephyrum. Next base: position 13,743,902 of record CM052328.1, on the reverse strand, counting down.
TTAACGCAGTTCTCTTTATAAGACCCTTAACCCTTGAGAAAATGGAACCTGAAAATTTTTCAGACTTTAGAAAGCACATATAATATGGAATATCCTGCAAAGTAATGTAAATTAAAAAGAAATAAATTCCGCAAGTTAAGAAAAAACACATTTTTCGCTAATAAAGTAGAAGAAATAATTTTTTGATGAATAGTAGGGATTGTTATGGTTATGGTTGAAAAGTTTTGTCACTGTGTTGATTCGTACGTGTTGAACAGAGCAACAAGTGTAAAATGAATGGAAACATGCCTCGGAAAAAGTATGCCATTTAATTTGAGATGATTTTGAGGAGAAAGAATTTCTGTCCTTCGATTAAGAAATGAGAAATTTATGAGCATGTTTTTGGCGCGTGGCTAGACGGCGCCAAAATTTCTCCGTGGATTTTTCTGTGATCTCTTAATCCGTGGAACACGGATTATGTGATTTGATTCTATAGATAAAGCTTCGTCGACGATCCGAGATTTCCGGAGAACAGACAGTTTCGAGGAACATATATCGAAGAAGTATAAACTTTGGAATTTCGTGGGACAGTGAACGAACTTGTTTCGAAAGGTAGTGCTGCCCTGTTCTTAAAAGTTTGCGTAACGACGCGAAACAGAAGTTCCATCGGGTCTGGTTGCAATGAGAAAATGCAATTACTGCAAATCGAAATGTTACCGAAGGAACGAAATCGTGGAAAATAAAAACTTGAAAATCGAAATGGATTTGATAGAATAAAATCGTGGAAATTAAAAAGCTCAAGTAAAATTGAAATTCCTGGAACACGAAGTGAAATGGCCAGAATCGAATCATCGATAATGAAAAGCTGAAATTCCACGTAAACGGGAGCGATTCCCAAAATATTTTCATTGGTCCAAGCTCGAGGATTCCCAGAAATCCGAAGGACTCGACGAAAAGGACGAAATGATTCGATTTTTAGGCCGTAAAGTCCACGCGGCGAGCGGTCCTCCATTCTACCTCGACTTTCGGCTGTGTATGCGTTTCTATACATATACATGTACACATATGTGTATAAACTGCGTTAGGGTTGGTTTGGGGTGCGATCACGTCGTAAAGGGAATATTACCCGTAAACCACTTCTTGGGAAAAAGCTTTGTCGTTGGTTACACTATTCCGTCTTGTAGCCGAACATCGGCGTCAAGTTCAAAAGATTGTGGACCTGCCTGATTTATGGTTGGTCTCGAGAAGATCGCACGAGATCTTGGGGATGAAGATTTATCAGAGATCCTATTATCAAAGATCTCTTACGTGGCTCACTTCGATGATGTACAATATCGAAGATTTGTCGATGGTTGGACTAAAAACGAATCTCGCAAATTGCTTACCCTAAAACTTAATACAGACTCTGAACACCAATAATTAATTAGTTTATCGATCGTAATTTATCTTTAGGATATTATGAAGTTTTTATTCTCGGCGCAAAGGTTCGATCATTTTTCTACAACACCTCCTTTAAACACCTCCTTTCTTTTCCTCGTATTAAAACATTTTAATAGCTAACGTGGTTCTTGAACCGGAAGATTTAAATCCGAATCCAGCGTTTACTATTCCTACAAAAATAGCTATTTGTTGTGTAGAAAAATGATCGAACCTTTGCGCCGAAAATAAAAATTCATAATATCTCAACACCAAGTATGTTGCAATTAAATTGCGGATGTTTCCAATTCAATTTTCAATTTCAATAGAGAAATTTTCAGAAAGTGGCATCAAATAAAATCCTATTCTTAATGGAAGTAAGGGCTGAAAACAGCGGTCGATTAAGTGAAAGGATCGAGAAGGAGAACAATGAACACAGATCACAATGGAGCTACTTAAAAGTGTTGTGTGCAGAGGTTCATTTTCTTACGATCTCAATTTTTTTATCGGTGCAGCAATCTCTTTAGAAATGCAACTGTACGCGAATCCTAAGTGGAGCCATTGTTAAAGCAGCAGACACTGTGTCCTGCGAGACTTCTTGTTTTCCCTTTGGTTTCATTCTTTCCTTGTCGATACGTTTAATTACACAAAGTGCTCGTCCACGGCGTTTCTATTTAATGTGGCAGAAGAAATCGTTGCATCGGGCTTATTCATGGGAATAGTGATGTAATCCCGGAAGAGCACGTTTTATTCGGTCCATTCTTCGATCAGTAATTCCCTCTTAACGAGTGACGTTGTGGTTCTTATCAAGACCAATCCACAGTGTCGTTAACGTGCTTATCAATTTTATTCAATAATAATATATACTTTCTTTGAACTTGGTTTACACAAACCTAACCAATACAATTCTATCTGAAGCTTTCATTCATCGATTCGCTCATTCGCTTATGACAGAAAGAACAACTAATTGTGTTAAAATCCTCGAACAGAGGCAGACAATTTCTAGAAAATTATTTAACACAATTTATTTAATGAAGAGTTAAAATCCTCGAACAGAGGCAGACAATTTCTAGAAAATTATTTAACTTTTCATTGCATGATTTTTTTAATTGGGATGGAAAAAATAGAAAGAAGGTCAGATTTTGTGTTTTATTTGAGGGAAAAATATTAAAAGAAATTAAAAGAACATTTTTAGAAAAATAAACATAAATAATCATAATAAGAAACACATTCTTAGTTTACTATATACCAGATTTGTTAATTGTATCAGATATGATACACTACAATAAGAAATACGAAGGCGTTAGGAAGTCAAAACTGACTTCGATAACCGGCCGAGGGCAAAGTTCGGGCGCGTGGCGACGCAGTTTATGCACTTGCAGGGAAGTTCGCTGAATCCGCAGTGCAACGAGCGCACGTGTACAGTGGCCCCGGCAATCGTAAAACCGTCTCGAGCGGTTTTACAAGCTCTAGCAGCTTTCATTCGGCTTTTATCCAGCTTGTATACGTAGTCCCGATCGTATTTCGCGTTTTCTCAGCGAGATTCCCGAATAATCTCTCGCAGACTATCATGTATCGCGAGTTACCATGATCCCCCTATCATCGCCGAGGGCCTGTGTATCGATTTTTTCCGCGGCGGATTTCTTCGCGATTGCCGTCGAGGGAGGAATTCGCTGAACGTTCACCGAGAGTCGATGGCGACACATGGCGAGGAGATTACGAACGTCTTGCGAAGACGACGAAAACCCTGGCGATTATAGTATATCGCGAGGAACAGCTGCCTTTCAGTCCCTTCATTCCTGTCCTACGTGGTTCAAGGCAGTCTCTGGACCTTCTCTTCATTGGTATACTTGTTTAAAAAAATTATCATCGTGGTCTTTCCAAAACGTTGCCTAAAGGTATCTAGCTGTTTCGGTTTTATTGCATTAAAATTAGAAATTAATACACTCCAGATATAGCCCGCAGATGTAGGTTACAATGAAATTATGCGACGTGCATGAACAGTTATTTCGAGATACACAATTTTCACATTCGAGTGCAGTTCCATGCAAACAAAAATTACACATCTCGAGCATGTATACCGAGTACCACGTAACGGAAGGTCTTTCAACGACCCTTTTACCGACAATTGGAACAAATATTCAATTAATTTCCGTTTATTTTGTAATATTTTCACGTCACGCTCGCCTGTGTTTCTGGCGAAGTGAATGTATATTGTTAAATCAATTGAAACCAATCGTTCACGTTTTATAAACGATGTACAGGGTGGTCCGTCCAAATGAAGCCACCGAAATATCTCCTTTATATTAAAGTTTATATTAAAGAAATATTTCCTTTATATTAAAGGACATTGTGATCATGTATGTATTTATGAAAACGTTTAAAAAATACTAGAATATAAAATTCGTTAAAATTTAGGAAGATTTTTATTTGTTTTGGATCTGCAAAGAATGTTTTCATTAAAAATAGGATTTTATTTCATGCCACTTTCTTAAAATTTGTCTATGAAAATTGAAAATTGCAGTCTAGTCTTCACAAATTAATCGTACATAATATTTAGGTGGACCACCCTGTATATATTCGTTCTGTGATTGAACCAGTGAATGAATGCAATCTTTTATTGGAAAATGATTTTGTTATATATTGGACCGTTGCAGAAAATCAAAAACATGGTTCACAGTTGTGGTAGATTATGTAAAACTAACGATGCTGAAACGATGTTCCGTACGCGAATGATAATGTAACCGTGTGTTCACAGGCCGGTGCCAGTTTTACTACAATTTTACAGCTGTATTCTTCGAAGTCCATCTGGTACATTGCCACTGCGACGAGCGTGTCGGCGTAGAAACAATGACCGAGCATAAAATCCGCTAAAAATGTGGACTAGGTAGTGCAGTTTAACGGGACAAACGTTATTGCGCGCGTTCACGGCACCGATTCGCTGCAATCTTGTAGTTTCACAGCTCTGTGTACAGCATTTTGCAGCTTATGTTTACATCCACCGTCAGTCGGGTTTAATACGGTCCAGAAGAGATATTCAATTGGGTAGATTCCGAAAACAGCGTTGCGAAAATTCGGCTCACGATTCGTGAACATACACGGGCCCGTTATCGAACATCTTGTTCAGAATCGTCGACTACGAACGTTCACAGACGAGAGTCTACTGTTCCGAAATTATTAAAACTAGAAACTACTCCTAACACAATTCGCCAATTATAACAATAGAACGATCTCATTGTCCCGTTCGCATGTCGCGAAAGTTAATTCTACAATTCGAGAGAATTGTGCCATAGAATAAATTCAGGACGGTGGGACTCGAGAGACCTCATCAAACATATTTCACCGATGCGTTCTATTCATCATCGAACTACTAGGCATTGTTTAGTATTTGCGTCAACAACGAAAGCAAATTTGCCAGGAAAACTTGCACATGTCGCACATGCGAAGCGTTCCGGTCTCGTTCTTCGACGAAAGCAAACACAGTAATTATGTATTAGACTGTTGCATATGAAATGTCCGATTATTAGCAAGGACATTGAAGTAACACAATTTTTCTGCCCCATGTATTCTATGTACAAATTTCATGTTTCTCGATTGTATGGTGGTAAAAATAAAATATAATCGTTCACGTTTCTCGTATACAAGATTATTATCTTGATTTTATAGTTCTTTTTACCATCAACGACTAGTACGTTAATTAATCACGTATGGCCAATAAGTTATTCTTCCAGGCATACAATAAAAGGAACACACACCAGTCGCGATTTTTGACATTGAAGTAAACTTTATTGAAAAGTAAAATCATACAATAAATATAAAACAATAAAAGTAACAGACACGTGGTTACCTTATAAACATGATAAGAGTTAATTTATTTACGTGCTCTAATAAAGACATTTATGAAATCATTTCTTATGAGGGCATCTTAACAATTTCATTAATAAAGTCGTGGTATAGACTGTAATAGAATTTCTTGATCGAAACATTTTCCAAGAGTTGCATTCTAAAATCGGACATTTCATATGCAACGACCTAATACATTGCAAATGGGTCATGCGAAAGCAAAAAATGGAAGAAGAAAGCGCACTTCAGAATGGGAAAGAGAAAGAGAGGTCGCGAGTTCTCTCGTATTTAAAGTTTCCAGGATTCGTGGGTGGCGAAGAGGGGAAAAAAATGAACGTATCCTTTCTTCCTTGGGAGAAGCGTGATTTTTATGTTTCCCGGCCAGCCGGAAGTGACGCGGATCGAGAACACGAGCCGGGAAGAGTGTGGGCGGTTGGATGAATGGGGAAAACGCGAAACAAATGGGAAGCTCGAAAGAAAGCCGTGAAATGTCGCAGCTTCTAGCTTCTTGCTATTTTGCGAATTCTCACCTGGTGCAAAGCGCCGCTGCCACCCACGCCAGCAGACAGAGGAACGTCGCCCTGGCCTTCGTGCACACGTACCTGCGGAAAAAAACCGGAGGAAAAAAAAGAGTAGAAATCGAAAGAAGAATCGCGCGTACCGTTTCGCGAATCGTGACTGTCATTCGCGATCGTCGTCAGTGACACACCGATCTAATACCAATCGAATCGGGAAAGCGGTAAACGATTCAGAATCGAGACAACACTCTCCACCGTTCCAGCCAAGGCTTGACGAAGATTAAACATTATTTCTCTCAATCCCGAAGTTCTAACCAACTTATGATTAAACATAAACGATAGAACGTGTCCACAGAGTTGATTTCCTCGTCATTGTATTAAATAAAGTACTCGGACACGTTCCCCGAGCTCAGATGTTTCCCACAGCTCATTTACAAATAAATTGCATTACACAATCAACAGAAACACTAACCACACCAGCGCCGGGACATGAAATATAAATGTACATGTGCGAGTTTCGAGAGGATTATGAGACACTCGCCGGTGAATCTCGGTCCGTAATGTAATTTCGTGAATAATAGAACGAATAATTTACTTCTTGTAAAAGCTTTGTAGATATCAGCTCGCCGGTTAATGCGTTAAAACAGCCGGCTGTTAATTGCTGTTATAATAGCGTGCAAAGGATTTCGGACGGTGATGCGTCGGATCCTTTGAAGAACATTTCAAATGTAGACTGACCGCGTTAACGAACTGAGAGATTGCTATAATGAACGTTGCTCGTCTTCCTTTTCGCGAATGTATTATTCGGCCGGATTGTTGTCTAGTTCGGTAATTGTTTTCTTATTCGAGATGCTTACCCCGCTCTCAAAGGCTCGCAAATCGCGTAATACCGCTCGAAACTGATCGCTAGGATTGTCAGCACCGAGGCGTGGGCCACTGTCAACTCAACGAACGGTACCGCTTTGCCTGAAACATAAAAAATATGAAAATGATAAATCAAACGAAACATACAGAACGAATAATTAGTTACCTATCTCGTTGGTAATAGTCTTTCGAAATAATGAATATCACGATTAATAATATACCCGCAGGGAGCGTATTTCCGCCATATTGTGTTTGTTCTTACGACGCGACAAATAGCAATTTTAACGATGCAAGAATTCATTGGCAGCTTTTAATATAATGCCGTTTGTAATCAGGCATTTGCCGATCAACGAATTCAATGATCTCCAGTGGAACGATTGCAGACTGACTTTCTGCAGAGGACCATTAAAAAATTAAAACTAAAGAGCCATTACTATTATCCAGTTTGAATTTTAATGAACTGCGATTTTAATTCAGTCTGATGTTATAGGAAAGTGTGGAAAGCTGGATTAGTAAGGTATGTTTCCTTCGGGAACCCAATATAGTGTTCTCGCAACAGCTTACTCCAAAAAATTAGAAGAAAACATCTAATAATAGTTCCACGAAATATTCTCGAGAATCCCTTCCACTCGAGCGCAACTCTCGAAGAATTATTAGGCATTATACGAAGTATTAATCCTCTACGTGCTTCGGAACACATGTTCCTTGGATTTCCGAGGAAGTAGTAAACAGACGCTGGGAGTTTCACTTTAATTCCGGCTGGAATGATGAGTGTCTTTCCATGGATTGGTGAATAGGATTTAAAAATACAACGGGAGCACTGTGGCTAGTCTGTCTACGATTTGTCGAGACGTTTCTCTGGCGAGCTTCATTCCGAATGCGGTTCCAAGTTATTTTTAAAGCAGACGTTGAGCTAGGGAATGGGGAATTTTAACTGCATCATTATGCCATTGAAAAGTAGCTTTCTAATAGAGTATTAGTGGCTCTGTTAATAGGTGAAACAATGATCGCACCCGGTATACGTGTGACATTCGTTGAAACGCTAAGGCAGTCCATCGAGCATAGTTAATTCGCTGCAATCGTTGATAGGATTTGGATTAGGCATTCAGTGCGCGACGGCCACTTAACTAGTCCTTGGCGGACCACGTGTCGCGCGATCAACCAAAAAGAATGCCGTTTCTCTCCTTTCCTTGAAACGTGGTTTGGGTTTTCGACAAGTCGACAGAATTGTTTTACGTGGCTGCCAGAAACCGCGTCCACTAGCCGACTGTTTCTAGCCGGGCTTGTATCGTTTCTTTTCTTTCATTATTTCACTACTATATCTCGCTCTCCCCCTTTCTGTTTCGTTGGAGCCACTCTCGAGGGAACGCAGCAATAACAATAATGCGTCCAGCATAGTTTCCGCGGGACCCGCGCAACAGGAAACGTCCCTTCAGGGTTGGACGACTTCCGCTCGAGCGAGGACGCTGGCAGAAAATTTTCGCGAGGCGGGAATTACCTATTGGCATGCTTGCAAACTCTGTTCGAGCTCAGTTTACTTGATACGCGCATCAAGCAAAATGTTGAAGACCTGCAGACATATTTGATATCGGCTTTTTGGAAAATTACGAATTTGCATCTCCGGAAAAAATGAGCGCTTCGCTCTAAAATTCTGAATCACATCGTGCTTTCTTGTAGAGGAGGAAAATCTCGTGCGTCGAGATGAGAGGAGCAGCCGAGGAAGAATTTCAGAGCCGGGGAATGCGAGTAGGGGGATGAAATCGCGCTAGATCGACCCCTCGCTCTTCACACCGTAGGATTGTCGATATAGTAAAATTATGTAAAAGGTTGTGGGTGTGCTCGAGTGACGCAAGGCAATATAAAAGGGGGAGAGGCGACGTTTCAGAAACACCACTTTCCCGAAGAAACAAATCAGTGCGACAGTAAAAGCTGCGTCGTAAAGGAACCTGGTGATAACGATAATCCGGAACTACTGGTCGAGTTCCCACGAATGATGTGCACTTCCAAAAAAGGGAAACTTTTATTGGAACGATGGCCGTTCAGAGACAAACGGATCCTGATCGATTAGTATTGCGGGTCATCTTCGGTATAAATGGTTCCAATCACTCGATGTTGCTCTAATGTGTTGCTCTAAGTGAATGGTTAGATGTTCTGACGAGAAATATAAAATTTTAGCTAAAATTTACTTTTGTACTCCATTTGTCATACTTCGTCAGGACTGACAATTTCGCATTATCCTTTCGAGAAATATTCTAGAATATTCTTGTAAATCGTGGCTTCCCAAATATTGCAATTTACGATATTAATACACTCAAAATGTTGTTATTTGAGAAATTATTTTTTTTTTAATTGAAAAAAATGAGGATATAGCCCCAAGTGTCCCCTTTACGGACCTCTTTTTAAAAATATGAACATTGCAAATTGACGAAATTAAAATTATTTGAAGTGAACGCTGCACCTCGATATACAACCCCCAATCTCAGACGGCCGAAGAACACAATTGGGCTGGACCGTAACATTTTACTATAACTCTTCAACCATAATAGACATCAGGATGAAATTTCCACTAAAATTCATTTAAAAATTATATTTTTCGTAATCATTTTTAAATGAATTCTTTAAATTTTGTTGTCTCAAAATAAAATTAAAAATTGTTCATTTGTTACTTATTTAACGTTTTTCAGATAATTTAAAAAATTCTTTGAGATACGTTTACATATCATTATATCGATAAACTGAAACAAATATTGCTTGTATGTATAAATGCATACTGAAAAGGAGTTCCCGTGGAACGCCTGAAGGAATTATGCATCCAGCTGCCAACCCATCCAGAAGATTATGTTCGCGATCGACTATCAGCCGCGCCAGTTCTCGCGATTCTGTGTATCACTATATATATTATCCCCTGACCTCTTGTCGGCTTTATCAATGAAACACGGGTCGCGCACAATTTTTTATGGGAGCCCCTTGAACCGGAAATCATACTTCAACTCGACTCTAACCGTTATCGTAGCAGTGTGTTCCCTGAATATCGCACAATATTGGATGGGAAAAAGAGTGTTCCCCCTTCGTTGATATGAAATAGTGTATCTAGTGCAAAATTGCATTCCTTCGGGCTCATTGAGCCTGATTTAGCGATCCGAGTTATGGTTTGTGCAATTTGTCGAAACTTTCAAGCAAATTGTAATTTTCAACAGAAACATTGGCTGTGATAATTTGTTGCTCTCTCAGTAATGTAAAATAATTGTTACGTTATAAAGCTAATTGTTACGAAGTGGGACGTTTAGCAAGCCGGGTTGTTTCAATGTTTCTGCATCCGGCGAATTTGGCACAGTAAAAGCTCGCGAGTTAGAGCGGAGGTTTTTATTCGAGAGTGCTATTTTCTAGTCGAGCGGATTCGCTAGAAATGTGTCGCTACTAATTAATTACGATGGAAACTGGAGAGCCAAGTTAAAATCAGGAAAATTTTCGTGGAAATCGATGGGTCGCCAAACTCGTACCCGGTGGGGTGCATAATTTATCGTTACGCGGTTACCGAAATCTCGTGCGCTCTCTGGATTTCGCTGGAAAGTTTGGAAACACGCGATACCGTTGGCCCGACAGTTCATTTCATACTGCTGCGAACTTGAGGAATTAGCTTCGTATCAGTGAAATTCTCGTGGAAAAGCATTGCCGAACCTCCGAATGTTCCGTATAATGTACACGTTCATTAAATGCTGATTAGAATCGATCTGGTGCGAATCAGTGTGATCTACCTAACAATTTATATCTGTATAAATATTTCCTAGATTCTCAACTATTCTTACGCTGCAAATAAAACGATAAAAGAAGCGAGGAACCAGAAAAAACAGAGTGTACTAATTTATTTATGTCCCATTCCTGGGCACCGTCGCCAACTAGCCTGATAAAACCAACGGAGGCTCTTCCCGACAAACAACCCGACTGTCAAACAGTGATGAGGACAGTGATAGCGAAAAATACGGGGATTCTCCTAAGCCGCGTCTTATCGCGCGAGGGCTGCAAGTTCTAGGACAGAACTAATAGCGTTCTTCTCGTTAACGAGAATTGATAAGAACTTCATTGCGGAAGCTGTACGGTAGACTCGTTTTCCACGGAAATTCTTATGGAGTTTCGCAGCTGTAATATCTGTGGTTGTAAGGCAGAACGACGCATGTCCCATACTTTCACTTTCGAGACATAGCCGTTTAAACTAATTTTTATTTTAATCGCAACGTTAAGATAATTGGAATTTTTTTTTCGCGACGCAACGGTTCGATCAAATTCTACAAACTACAAACTCTAGCAATATTTGTAGGCATACCCGAATACCTGCTAGCTACTGTGATGTCACCAATCTAAGGCTCTAATTTAAGTGTCTAAGGCAGGGTCCGCTAGATAGCCTTACTGATGAGTCCTCTAGCGGGTCTAGGACGAAACACCACCTTTCTTCTCCCGAGAACTATTAAACATTTTTAATAGCAAAACGTGGCTTCATACACTCTGATTCAAATCCGAATCGATACGTTTGGGTATGCTTACAAATATTGCTAGAGTTTGTAGTTTGCAGAATTTGATCGAACCGTTGCGTCGCGAAAAATAAAATTCCAATAGCCATATAAAGTTTTGATTACTAATTCTTTGACATAGCAGATTGGCTAAATCCCATAATTCTCCGAGCCTTCAGATTTTTACATTAAAACTGGAGTCAGGAGCGAGATATGTCCAGTTCTTGTTTCGGAAAAGTTGAACCTGGTAGCGCAGAGACAAATAATTAAAGCTGATGGAAGAAACTAGACGAAACGGGTCGCAGCTGACCCGGCAGAGGCAGCGTCATTGGAAGACCGGAGTGGCCCACGGAAAAGGATGACTCCTAATTAAATAAATACCGTTGTCCAAGCTGGCGGAGCCTTTTATCCTTTCGGAGTCCTTGAGAAATCTCTGGCGCAAGGCTAGGGCAAGGTGGTGCAGAAGGAAGGGTACATACACGAGCCAGCCAAGGTGGTTGCCGACTCGGACAAGGTTGATGGGGGCTGGAACGAGTGGCTGAACTTCGACCACCCGCTACGAATTACCGTAGCTCTTAGAAGGCTGGAGCATTTAATGCTACGCCCGTCGTAACGCCTTCTTGTCCTGCCGGCTTCCATCCAATTCTCTTTAACCTCCGTCGCAGGAAATACAATGGAAAAGGCGCCGCGACTCCGCAAGGATCCTCTTTGCGCCCGACTCTCTCCAGCGTTAGAGGATCCAGGAACCTGGACAGATACCACGGCGATCTTGACACCGTTGCTTGGCGGACCTTGTTGAACGTGACACCGATCGAATATACACGGTATGATTGATCGTCCCTTTGCTAGGCAAGTGGCTAGGTGAGACTCGTTCTGGAGAGTAGCTATCCGAAGGTGTTTATTTTGGGGATTCAGCTATGGAGGATTGAGATGACGCCAGAGTGGATTGGCTTTTACGATTCCTGAGACTGGATTTTTCCTACGTTCCAAGAAAGTGCAGATCGAAGAGCCGATCAACCGAACCTGATTCAAGGATTAATGGAGAATCGGTAGTAGCGACAATGTAGAACGTTTTGCTATGTAAATGCGGTTAACCGTTCTGGTGCGAGGAACAAGCGCAGCTGGATAACAAAGGGTGTAGAGGGTGGAGAGAGAGATAATGCCAAACGAATCCGCAAGCTTGATCCCGTTGTCCTCGCAACAAGGACACGGACTTAGATGCAAACGTTATCGGCTCGGATGCAAATATTCTCGAGTAGACGCAGGGAAAAATAGTCCAACCGTGAAACGTAAAGAAATTCGAGCGCAACGGTCGTTAGAGTTAAAATTTTCCAGGGGAAAGATTCTATCAAACGTGTAAAAAATGCTCCCCACCCATGGTCAGAATTAGAGTCGCCACTGGGTTGTTCGTGACGCCACAAAGGACCAGAAAATATCCGACCGCAACGGTACACAGCGGCAAATAAGCGACGACGTTCTCGATTTGCATATAAATTCCGCGAAACCGCGAATCGTCGAAGGAAATTTCCGACAGGTGAACAAAGAGAACAAAAAAGATAAAAAGAACGATCGGTGGCGCGCGGTGATTGGAAAACTGATTGTGACTTTTTTAATATTTCACCGTGTCTATAGCTTTCCGCGGTGTCTCTATTTCCGTGGGAAAAAAACGCACCGCCCGTACGTCTATCGACGGTGTCCGAATGCAAATGCACGAATTTTTATGGATCCTACTCCTGAAAAGCTAAATAAAACGTTTGTTTGATCTGTTAAGAGCGCGATCGGAATGGAATCTCCGAATATTATAGATGCACGAGGGAATCGCACGAAAAGTAAAACAAAAGCGAATTGCAATCCAACCGAGATTCGTTTGACGCATTATAGGATCGGGCTCAAAAATTCCCTAGCACGCTTCAAAAATTCATAGTGGCTTGGAGAAATTGAATTGAACAAAAACGAGCAAAAATAAAGTTCTGCGGGGAAACTTTCGATCGCGAGACACTACAAAGGAGGAAGGGTCTGCCAAAGCATAAAATGAATATGGTTCCTCGTTCCTATTCCTTTTATCGCGGCGGGATTCACTTAGCTTCGTCGTTTCCTCCTCGTAATGAAACGCTCGAAACTGTAGGCAACAAGAACGCGGCTCGGAGAATATTCTGATCCTTTGGCGGAACGATTTCCACCAGTCGTTATTGCACCCTATCGAATCGAAAGAGGACTCGCACACGATTGTCAAACCATTTCCGAGCTCAGTCAATTCGGCTCGAGATGGGAAAGATTGTTAGGATCTTTCGGGAATATCCTGGAAAATTGGAAGACTGCTTCACGCCATGTGTACGCGAACGATGGGGTCACTGGAGTGTCTCTCTGCTTGTCGCGTCGTGTTCGAACCGAACATTAAACGTTTGTTAAAGTTTGCTTTGGCTTCGAAGATAGAAAAGATTCCCTTCTTTCGTGTTCTTGTTTTTGATACAAGAATATCGTGCATATGTCTTGGCCATTTGACCAATCTATTTTTCTCAGAAATGCATAAAGTTTCTTTTTTATATTAGACTTTAACGTCGCATCAACATCTAGGTCATTAGCGACGAACTGGAACTTTTCGGATGTGAGGGCAGTGTTCTGGTTGATTTCAAATTTGAGTCGCTGGGTGGAGAAGTTTTGGCATTCAAAGAAGATGTGGTGAACTGTGAGCGAGGTATTACAGCAGAGGGGGGGGGTTCTGTCTTCTTTATGAGAAATTCTTGTGTTATTTTAAAATGACTAGTTCTTAGGCGGGAAAGGACTATTCTTTCTTTTCTGCTCATGTGGTTGCGTGGGATGTAATGCATAAAGTTGTTAGAGAAAGAAATGAATTTTTGTTTAACACCCCAGTCGCTCGGAACGAGCACAGAGAATTTTTATTTCGCATAAAAATTCGCATTGCGACCGTTCACACGAACGTGCACGAAACTAATTTTCGTTTGTAAACTTCATTTCCCCGTAACAACATTTTTGTCCGCACAGTGGATGAATCCGGTCCATCGATTATTTCGCCGGAGTCCCATCAATTCTCCCGGCGGTGCCGTGTATCACGACGATCATTTATTATCATTATCTAAGTCTATTATTTATCTGTTCCGCGCACTTGCCTCGTCGTATTTTATTCCGAACTTTCTTCGCTATCTGCGAGGACAGTTGAAAATAGAGAATCGTAGATACATTGTCTACGTGAGCAAGTAAAATGCTCCGATAGGAGACGTACGTGTTTGCGCGAAACAAACATGTCCGTTTCCGGTCATACTTCTCGCTTTCCCTTTCCCAATCCACTCTGACAACAATGACTGACTGACTTCCATCGTGTTACTATATAGAATTACAACCGCCCTTGTAAACTGAATTTTTCATTCACACTTCAATCTTTCTCGTGCAATGAATGATATAACTTCGTCTTGAAATCACAAAATTATTCACTTTCAGTTAGAGAAGCTGAAAACTTTTTAATTAATACTCCCACACACGAACCACCCACGGTATCCTATCCTACAGGCATTCTAAACAATTTTCAATTGTATTCATTCAGCAAAAAATAAGTTTCTTTCTCCGGAAAGTAAAAAGTAAATTTGATTATTCGGCTCGATGAAAACGCACAGTAATTATGTGTCGCCGGTGCTTCGTCGATACGATATTTAATTAAAACCGGAACACCTCGATTATATGGTGCTGAATTCGAATAAGAAAGGTCATTTAATAAAATGCGTAAAATTAATGTGATGCTCTTTACTCGATCGAGTAACGAGCACTCTGATAAAGCTGCGTTTGACATTTCACTCCACCGAATGCAATTTCATGATTGTGATGGTACGATTTTATAATTTTCCACTCGCGGGTGCGAGTTAACCGCGTTTTGTATGCTGCCGGCATTCGTTAAAACTTTCTATTACATCGTGCCTGTAAGATAAAGAGAGAAAATCGAAGCGTGCGCATCAAAGTTTATTAATTAATACGAGGGACATTATTAATTTAATATATTTATATTATAATTCGTTCTATCAAGGCTAGCGGAGAACGTGAATTTTTTGATATCGTCTGTACAATCTTGAATTTGCGAGGACAACCGCTCGAAGGAGGCTAAATAGATTGTTTAGCTCGATCCTCCTCGATCACCTTCCATGATCGATGAAGACAGACGACACCGTCGCGACTGGATTTCAAACGAGCCTCTCATAAATATCCGGAACGCGGAACGGAGGCTGTAACAAATTGTATTTGTGCCGGCTGACATGGGAAACAATTATCTGCGAAGCTTCCTCCCTTCCCGACGAAATGTCACTTCTGCTTTGCGATTTGCATGCAAATGGTGGTCTCGTGGCGAGGGTTCTTCCCGTAGATATCTTTCTTTTTTCCAACTTTCAATGCTCCGCTTACGATAAAAATTTATTGGTCTGATTTCTAACAGTGCAAAAAAATAAAAAATTTTAATGTACTATTATTTCAACCTATTAAACATATTCAGCAAGAAATTAAATATCTGTTTCACCCCAGCTTGTTCCATTCAGGTAGAAAATGTTTAATTTTAGTGTATTAATTATTTATTGGTCTGATTTCTAACAGTGCAAAAAATGAAGAATTTAAATGTACTATTATATTATTTTCAACCTAGTAAACACATTCAGCAAGAAATTAAATATCTATTTCACCCCAGCTTGTTCCAATTCAGGTAGAAAATGTTTAATTTTAGTCTATTAATTATTTATAGGTCTGATTTATAACAGTGAAAAAAATGAAGAATTTAAATGTACTGTTATATTATTTTCAACCTAGTAAACACATTCAGCAAGAAATTAAATATCTATTTCACCCCAGCTTGTTCCAATTCAGGTAGAAATGTTTAACTTTGTTCTATTAATTATTCTATTCAAATTCTATGTATAGTATACTGGATCGTTAAATTCATTTAAACACCAACTATAATACTACGAATTCAAAAATATTAAAAAATCGAGTAAGTCCCCATTTTTTTAAAAAACAATATTTTCTTTAATTTTACAATATTGAAATTTGTAGAGAAGTAAAATCATGTTCATAGTTTAAGAGGAGAATAAAAGGACGAAATCAAAATCTTCGAGCAAAAACTGAATTTCAGGATGAACATATCCGCGAGATCTTGACGAGCCCTAATCATGGTTTCCTGGCAAATCCTCGGTCCCATAAATCTCGATCAGGCTCGCTATCGTTTCGACAGGACATCGGCGATTAGTATTTATCGCGTGTACGAGGTTTTAAGCGAGAAAAGATCCGCTAGCCGCGACAAGCGTGTAACGTATCACGGTTAGTTTGTCGCGAACCTAAAGTCTGTTTCTGCCCGTAAATTCGAGCATCGACCCAGTGCTGGGCTGTTACCGGGACGATATTTCGTGGCACTCGACCGCAGCCGTCGATACGCGAAATCGAATGAACATGATCGAAATATATACGAGCTGCAATCGGCCAGTCGATCGTAAATTGCCAAGTGAAATGGAAGGCGGGCGTCTACCACCGGAAACGTGGCGGATTAAACGCTTAGCGCCGTGAATTAGGTGATATCTGTGAAGTCGAGTTGCTGCGAGCTAATGCTATCTTGGTGTTTTGCTTTGGAAATAGAAAGACGTACAGGAAAACGAATGATCGCGATCATCGGACTTCGAAAAGCTGGAAAAGCACAACGAATTTTTAACGAAGCTGAAGTAGAAAATGTATTCAGCCATTTTCTTATACCATTTAGAATAAGCTTTACGAAATTTTGTTCCATGATCTTCTGCGATTTTTCGGGCAACTTGAAGATCCCATGCTCGTTGCTTTTCTATTCTTTACTAGCTGACCCGACAGACGTTGTCTTATCCAAATTTATATACAATTGTTAGCAGACGTCGGTAATGTAAATTGCTATTGAATAAATATTTTTCAAAAGCTGCGACGTATGTATTTTTTTTGTTGTATTGAAATATGATTCAGAAAGCACTTTTTCCCGAATTTTCCATTTTTTCGGACAACTTTTCCAATTTTTCTTTCCCTAAGACCTTATTCGGACTATTACAAACATTTTTTTAAAAATTAGCCAAATCGGTCCAGCCGTTTTCAAATGATGCACTTACCAACGAACAGCATTTGATTTTTATTTATATAGATTAGTAGAAAATTTATGATGAGAAATCATAAATTCACATCTTGATCTACCCAATTTTCCTATAAATGTCATCTCTACATGAAAAACGAAATTACTTTCCGAACGACCTAATTTTACGATTATTTATGACCAGAATTACCTTTGTGCAACGTAAAAATGTTTCAGAGGGCCTGATATTGTAGTCAGTTGGTCCAGAAACTTGATATTGCTAATCCACAAGATTTAGAGCAGCCGACAGTGTAGCCATCGGTGCATCTATGAGAATTGTAGCCTTAGCCGGTGCACCTATCAGATTTGGTACACAGAATGGCCATTAGATTTGTAGGACGAGCGAAAAATACCGGTGAAACAGCATCCGCGACCAAGTTCCATGAGAAATGGGTTACTCGACGGGCACTTCCAGCAGAAGCAAAGAGGACAAACACTTTCCGCCTGTCGAATAAACAATGCAGACAGTTTGAAGTAGGGAGGTCGGTTGCTCGTCCTCGAAAAAACTGACCCGAAAACGTTCGACCGCTTTAAAATAACGATAAAATAAAACCAATCGAAATCGTTTCTCTTAATTAGCCGAGCGTGTTCCATGTTATCCGGCAAGACTGTAATCACGTTGAAAGCTCGATAAGAACACTCCTCTTTTCGAGATCCCCTTTTCAGCGAGCACACTGTATAATTCGGCGCAACAACGTCTCGTTACGCAGTCTCTAAGAGGATCTAAGAGGATACACGGAGAGAAAAAGCACGGGTGAATGCTGGTTCAATTACGGAAGGTTCATTTTGGCCGCGAGCCATGCCTCGGACGACCAAGAAACCGTCCCGGAACTTTTCTCTATCCAGTCCTCTGATTATCTTAATATATTCAACGACTGCCGCGACCATAAATATGGTAAACAAGGCCCGACAGGTATAGGGCACATCGATGCTCGATATCTTTCGACGGTTCCGGCCGCTATCGAGTTTCCGCAAAGTAAATTACACGCGGCCGAATTCCGTTCATGCGGGCCAACTCATGGTTGCGTCGAACAGCCACGGAAGTTTCGTCGAACTCCCCGTCTTCCCAACAGGCATCGTTCCTGGGGCTGTTCTTATACTCGCCATGAGGAATGGCGCCGTTCTTGGCGCAGTTGTTGCGCAATCTTTGAACGCGGAACCATTTTTGTGGAACGCTTGCTTAGGACGCACTGTAGAGTCCGTTCCACGAAGAGAAGCGTTAAACGAAAGTAGGTTTTGTTTTCGGAACGATCGATATCGATAACGTTCGTTAAAAAGACATCGAGAACAGCTTTTATGGATCTTGACAATCCACGATTATTACGAATGTTCTTTTTATCGTGCGTTAGTAGGACAAGTTTCTTATCTGTAAAAATTTGTGCAAATGGCAACGTGCTCGATAGACGTGTTGCTCCCTCCTGAAAAAATAAAGGGGGATTACGATTTGCCGAAGCGGTGTAAAGCCGCTTTGATGTCGAAACGAGCCATTTATTTATCAATCGAGGCTATTTTCGCAGCACTAAAGCCTCGACCGGTGTGTTGATAACGGGACAAGTGGCGGCGGTTCGAAAACGAGTTCTGCGTACACCGATTGCATAATTTTCGTGAGATTCTGCTTGGTATCGGACACGCCGGGGGGTTGCAGGGACACTGTGAAGCAAGAACCCGCGATAGAGCCCGCTTGGTTCGTCCATTATCTATTTAGGTTAGTTCGGTGGGAACGTAAATCCTTGTAAGCCCTCTTTATGCAGATTCCCCTGAGTCGCTTTCACTCGGTGTGACGACAATCGTGAAGACGCTTGGAAGAGATTCCGTTGAAAATTGTACCATAGAAATTGACTCTGTATCAGAGAAACCATCAATCGACTGAATGAGGATAGGCATATCAAATTTGATTACGAACCAAAGGACTCAAAAAGGCTTGTATAATCACTGCGATTCCGGTCTCGCTAATTAAACTTAGATCTTGCGGTGTCAAGAACAGGCCTGCGTCTGACAGAACAGAACGAATCTAACACAGTTCCAACAGTCACTGTGCCACGCGGTAGGATAAGATTAAAGCTCGAGGATCGTTTTGCGTAAGCAGGCAGAGTTATCGATTCCAAGGATATAGATATCGCGTTGCGCAATAAGCAATATCCTCTATGTTTATCCTGGAACGCTCCGGTTTGTTTCCTTTGGCGTTTAAAGCTGCTTAGATTAGCGAAGTTCGCGAACCAGCAGCCATAAGCCACAAGCAGAAATTGCACTCGAAAAGTACATAGCGAAACAAGTAGAAAAATGCTTCGATCTTCAATTCTAGGGTGGATTCGATCACGAAACAAAATTTTCTAATGTTGCAGCATCTCTCAGCTGACTAAACCCATTAGCAGGATTTCTGGCACAGAGGACTTGCCAAATATGTGTGGAGGGAAGGGTACGAGGGACCCCATGGCTTTCAATAAAGGAAGGGGAAGGTTTGGACAAGCTCACCCCTCCAGGAAGCAATAAAACGGTGTTATCAATGAAAACAGCGACGGTCGCCAATGGAAGTCTGATTTGCAACTACCATACGGTCGCCATTGCTATGGCGTTCTCCGGAACTAAAGAGATCAGTTGTCTTCGCCTTTCAGCAGCAGGCCGAGATGAATTAACTCATTGTGACCGCGTCTAACTAGGGAAACTGCTCGCGGAAGTTTCTGTGTACAGTGGTGGACCTGAATTGGCCAAGTTTTCGGGAATCGATAGTTCGTCAGCCTCGATAAGTCGCGTACCCTTCCGACCAGTTTGCGACGGAATACCTCCACTCGCTCGGGAAACTTGCTCCAGCAATTGAACGCTAATTACAGAACGACCAAATCCCGTCAGCTCCAGCAAATGGGAGTTACTGGGGGTTAACGGGTTCCCGAAAATTTTTACTGTTCGGAGCCTGGAAATTTTGAAACGCACGTTCAAACAAACTGTTCTCCATTTTTCGCCTGCACCGAAGTAAAAATATTTCTTTATGGCATGCGGAGAAGGGATGACGTAATTTTATTCATTCTGTCTTTCGCGACACACTTAGCGCAAACTCGCAATCTGTTTCGTAAAAACTGGACCATTGTTCGCGATTCCAAGTGCGATTCTCTCGATCTCAAAAGAATAATAGTCGCGCGAGATGAAAGGGTTGTCGCAGGCGAACTTAATATTCGAAAATTTCAAAGCGAGACTGAACCCGTTTGAAGGAAGCCTCTATCCCTGTAGGTGGAGTTGAATTTTCATTTCTCGATTATTCGAGAGTTAGGCGAACGCAGTTTCGCATTCCGCGCGCGCGCACGCGTCTGACGAGAATGCCATTACACATCTCTCTATTCAGGAATGTAATTACAACGATTTGTAATATCGCACGATACTAGCTTGCGGATGGAACCTGTCTCTTTTTCCAGGATGAACGTGACGAGGATTGTATCGATAAAAAATCGCATGACACGTTATGCATTTATCGTTTGTCGGTGCAACGATAATGCGGCGCGTACGCACGCAACGCGTATCGACAAGCGTTTCCGTTTCCGAGCGGACGTTCCAATAATTAAATAGATAATTGAACCTGTGGAGTGTTCGAGGCTTCATTCTGTTATTATTGTATTCATGTAATTCTTGACATGTGGAAGAAGGAACTCACTTACAAAATATTAATATAACAATTTTTGAACATTTAAGTATTGTATATAATGTAGAAAATTATATAGAATGAAATTATTCCAGAAGAAATGCTTAATTTTCCCAGTTAAAATAATTCAATAAATATATATAAATACAATGAATATATGTGCCTCGCAAGGGGGAGAGTCTGATCATTTTACTATAACTTTTGAACCATAAGAGATGAATCAGGTTGAAATTTCCACTAAAATTCATTAAAAAATTATTCCTACCTACTGAAAATTATCGTAATGAATATATATTTTTTCTAATCATTTTTTAATTAATTTCGTTAAATTTTGTTGTCTAAAATTAAAATCTCTATCTGAGGTCACCTTGGCGATTGGAAATTTATTTACGTTAATAATCAATCAGGATTAGTTATTGCACGTAGAGAAAGTCGCGGGTACAGCTATTTATGTATATAATATATATAAATACACTAAATATGTATTTTCAACAGGAATTTAATGAAATTGGCTGCCGACATATCAATCGTCGACTGAAAAGATCTTCGCGTAGTTTTGTGCGAAGCGTAAATTGCATCACCATCGAGTTAATTGATTCGAAGCGGCATTAAATACTTGATTAACAAATTCATTCAATTTTATGGACATATTTAAAACGCTATCAAGACTGCTGTGTTAATTGAAAGTAAATGAAACTGACGATTTAAATGACAGATACAGCAGCTTGTTCGCGAGGCACACAATATTATGACTGCACGAGAACGCTGAAGCAACCGTGATAAAACAATATACCGTGGTTACAGTTTGTTTCCTTTTCTTCTCCGAAGACTGAAAGCGAAAGATCAAATACGTTTCGGCAGAAGTTGTAAGATATATGAGACATAATGTGTAAACGTTTCCCAAAATGAATAAACAATACACGACGTTACCGCGTATAATTCAACTATAGAGTTACAAAAAGAGAACATCAAATGTTTTTGAAGTTGCGGCTCGGACAACGAAACGTGTGATTATGCGAAATTAATTAGAGAAGAGTGGCGGGTTCTTTGTAGGGATTAATGGTGAAGGACACTTGCACCGCGCTCTTTGTGGACGAAGTGGGGAATATTAAATTATGGTACAAACACCATAAAAGTATCATCTGTGTTTTTTATGCAGTCATCTCTCGGATTTTACGAATTTCACTACGTGCAACAACGTGCACGTGTAGAGAATGTTAATTAGTAAAGTGGTGGATTTTTTATGCAAATTATAATTTTCAAGATGAATTCAGAAGACTCCGGTTGAAAGAGAAGCTCATTACTAGATGACACTCGATAAAATTTCGTGTTTCATGTCCCATGAATTTTTGCAGAGAACGTGATTACAATTCTGCCGATCAGAAAAAATTCCACCGCGTCGTTTATCGACGAGCGAACGTGTGTAGTCGGACAGAATCAGTGTTTCCGAACGATTGACACGTGTTATTTTTCCAGAAAACAGCCGGAGAGAAGCGATGCTGTCGAGCCGGCTATTTTTGCATATGTCCAGCAACAGTTTCCTCTAAAAATTGCTTGTTGTCGCGACGCTTCAGCATATACGTGACTAGATAAACAACCGAGAGATCATCCGGGTGACATCGTCCATTTTCCCGGTTGTAAAATGCCAGTCATGCGAGCCGAAAGATTTTTGTCTACCCTAGCTTCGGCTGGACTGCTCCCTTATCAATCGTAAAAAAACGAATAAAATATTTTAGATCGTCTGGGAAAACATTCCTGTTAATGTCGCCTAAAGTTTATAAAAACAAATCTCTCCGGGATTAAACGATTCCCGGTATATCAAATAAATAATCGCGTAATCGTTCACTGAATCGCAACGAGTGAAATCACCTGTTTTAAAACAATGAACAACCGGTGGCCCGGAAAGCGCATAAACGTGGAAAAAATGAATACACTGACTGATGTAGCACGAAATATTACGGGTATGTAGTATGAAGAAGAAACAGAATGATCCATTGATAAATCTTTAACGTCGGACGCTCTAGAACCCTCAATTTTTCAGAATTTTTTGTAAACATTATTTTGTAAAAAATTAAATTAAATACACATCTATCGTTTTTTTTTTACAATAGCGACTTTTAGCGTTTCATAAACCTAGTGTTGCGAAGACTATCATATTTCTGTGACTCCTTTCGGTGGCTCCAGCGTGGACAAAAATGTGCAACGGATTTTCCATCGGAGTTAGGGGCTAACAATATCGAGATTCCGTGGAAAAGAATCTCATAAAGAAAGGCAACACGGTAACCGATCCGCAGGTTTCTCAGGCGGTATTCCGCGGGGATCCATCTAATTTTTCATCCCACCCCGTATCGAAGCATCCGGGTATCTATGACGAGGCGAGATACCCTTCCGGAATTTCAATCCTTCCGCCAAGGCACAGATACGGGCGTGTGCGGCTTCGCTGGTAAAAGTTAAAGGAAATTTACGATCGATGCGCGGAGGGGTTGACTCGTTCAGAGTGGTGTGACGTAGACGTACGCTCCCCCACAAATGAAATCTGCTTCGACCCTGCAAGGATTCCCGGTGTTCTCTTTATTCTTAACTCCGTGGACCCTTTGCCCGATGAAGCGAACCGTATTTTGCCTTTTTACACAACGGTTTCACCTATTAAGTATTAATTAGGTTATCATCCTTGGACAATCTCGACGTAATTTACCGTTAATTAACCCTTTGTCTACGATGGATATTGGATTAGGGATGTTGGTGTAATCTTGTTGGCGATTCATACTCTTTGATACCTTCCATAAGCATCTTTGAATTTTACATAAAAAAACATGGTAATAAATGATAAAGCATGAAAGTGTATCGTGTCTACTAGTTTGATCGTGTACAATTAATTAAAAAATATTCTTATAATGATGTCGTCGACAGATTCCAAATTTAGCGAGAAAAACGTTTATTCGATACTTATTTTTATAAAACACGCAATTTGGTCAGTGGAACGTGGCCAGAGGAAAGTACACGTAGACGCGAATGTCCCAGCTCCAGAAAATGGGAATCTGCATGGCCATTGGCTAAGCAGAGAATCAGAACTTGCGTCATTGAGCCTAAGCTCGGAATTAGAAGTTGCGTCGTTGACTTAAGCTGGATTAATAGCGGTTTCGTAAAGGGAATGTAGCTCGCATCTTTGGTTAGCTGGGAATCCAATGTAATACCACATACTATCTTTGTTATTAATATTGATATTGTAGATAATGGCGAGAACGCCGGAATAGAAAGGGAGGTCGCGGAACGAGGATCTATTATTCAAATTGTTCGTTTTGAATAAAATTTGCAAGAGACCTGCGTCTGCAACTTGCGCAAGTAGAATAGGCTTCCTTTGGTCAGACACTGGTCTCTCGTCTTCGAAACCGTCGCGTTCGTAGCGTCAAATTATAATTACAAAGTAATTCACACTACATTGCATTCAATTATTTTGTAACTCGAAATTCAGTCGCTTTATTCAATTAAATTGCAATTTAATTTTTAATTCTGATCTCTTATTCAATTCGATTAATGTGGTAATTTAAATTACAATATATTTAAATTACCACAACTCTGAGCAAACAAAATTTCATTGAAATCTACAAGATGGGAAAATGTCAGAAAAATTGATGCCACGATAAACTCCGATCGATTCTGGATTTTCTGCGACTTTTATGGGCATTCGTCGTGGCAAATGAGAGTCTTGCAATGAACTATTACTACGCGCAAGTCGATTTATTATTATGCAAATATTTTCTTAGTAGCACGTCGATCACTTTGCTCGTTAGCGTTATTGCGGCCGCGTTACCTGTATCCAGGCCGATTAATTCGGTCTAAAAGGACAGGAGTATAATGCGAAGGCATTAGGAAACGGAACGACGATCTATCAAGACGACGGCAACGAAGACTTGAAGTTAAATCGTCGACGGCAAAGTGCAAGGAGTTGTTTGCGGTGCAAACAGAGCGGCGGAGTAGCCACGTTTTCTTTTCTCGCGTTCAGAGCCAGTTGGAAGGTTTGTTTGCGAACCGGCGGCGGGACACGTCGTCGAAATGTTTGTCGAAAACCGGGACCAAAGAGGGAAGCCCCTATTATGAGCTGGTAACTATTGTTGTTGTCCCTGCACGACGATCGCCGGTAGAAAATGGAATGTAAATAACGGAACGACCGGTAATTGCTGTCAAAAGGACTCATTAAAATACAACGGCTACATCGCTAATCAAATTAATGACGGCTACCGAGTATGGTTGCGACGATCAAGGATACTCGTTAGGCGATCTGCTCGGTACAGGACGGTCCAAAGTTTGAGTCTGTTCAGCTACTTTTAGATTAACCATTAAAATATTGTTTACATTATTAAGAACATTATTGAGAAGATGAAATCCAAAATAGTTGAAAAATTAAAAAATTGAAGATGTCGATATATGATTTCTCCTTTATTAAAATCATTAGTTTATATTTCGTACAATCGATACAGATAATTTTTATTTTGTATGAAGATCCGCAGTGTACTAATTAATTATTAAATATTTAAAGAAGGCACAAGGAATGGAAATAGCTCTAAGTGAAAGGGGTTAAAGATTCTTTTTTAGACGGGACACCCTGTAGGTGCTAACCACTGGACCGACCTGTCTTGCCGGGGACCTGACATATTCTACTGAAACTGGTCGATATGGAAGACATAACCGATGAAAAATGTCGGCAATCTGGTAACTTTCTTTCCAGTTCTCTTCCAGCCTTATCTGCCCGCTCGCAGTCGCGAGGAGGTGCTTCATTTTCTTACGTAAGACCACAATTTGCTAGTCCAAAGCTGTGGCTACCGTAGACCGGTATGTTTTTAAAGGGTAATAAAGATTTCATGCGGTACTCGGATCTCTCGTTACTGACCACACTTTTCACGAAAAATTTTCGCTACTCCACAACAAACTTTCCTCCCGAGGCAATAAATCTGTCGACTAAGCTCTAAATCTCTTTTTTCGACCTCTTCGACCTTGTTTTTTTTTAAACTTTCCCGGAATGAACAAGCAATCATATTTTCAAGATGAAAAGACAGCAATTTAAAAAAGCAATTTGAAAAAGCAATTTTCAAAGGACGCAAAATCACGAGCCATCGATGATCGGAAATAATACTACCAATTTGTAGAAATCAAACAAAAAAAAAATGAATCTGTAAAAAACAGAAAATATTACACGATTGTTTTAATCAAAACTATCAGCATATATCGATTATGTATTACGGCACCTATAAAAATGCGACGATACATGTATTGCTCGGAACTAAAATTTAATACGTTTTTCATTCCATTTTAACTACGGTAGAACCTTTTATTTTAAAAGTCTCGTGGAGCTTTTATTGGAAATTGGAACTAATAGAATCCCGGTCCTTGCGAATCAACTAAAAATCAATTAAAATTGTGCTATCTTATTGGAAGCTTCAGAAATTGAACAAACAAATGCATCCAATTCTGTATATGGGTCTAATCGGTGGAGAATGGAGTTTTTTATTTGAAAAACTTTACACAGCTTCTATTTATGATTGGGTCGTAACAGGGTGAACTAATTGGTCTCCAATCTCTCTAGATTGGACCACACAAAATTAATAACCATACAAATCTCTGTAGTTCATAAAAATTTAACGCAGCTTTTACATCATTTTGTTATATCTTTTTCGAACCTGTTCCTAGTATTATTTAAATCATTATGCACAAGAAATTTCACGTTAAAAAGTCTAGAAACATTCGGAAGAGAAAAATCAATAAATATCGTACAATTCGAGTGGAACTTTGGCGACATCAAATACTTCTAGTAGCGTATACATTAAATTGTAGGAGGGTTGGAGAAAAGGTTTAGGCGTGAGCGACCCTCGATGACGGTTTCGATCGTGGGGTTCGCAGCTGTTGTTCCCAGGGCGACTTTTCTTCTTCGACGGACGGAAAACAAGCAGCTCGACGTTGTAATCGCGGTCCCGGTCGTTAGCAGTGCTCCTCGTAAAGGAAACAAACAGCAGATGCCGCTAACAAGGCGCGAGATGTCCTCGGGATAAATAAACGGGACCGTAATGACTGACTGTATTCTCGAATAAAACGGTAACGGAGGAGGACGCTCGGGATTTTTATTTTTAAAAATACGATCGTCTTACTCGAGGAACTCGACTGTTCATAAATCGGGATATAAAGTTGCATTAAATTATGTTGAAAATATTAATATTATTATTAATTATTATAGACGGAGTGAAGCCCTTTCGCAGTGTTTATAATAAACACAAGAGAAGAACATACAAGACTACTCGTCTAATAACAAAGAAGGGATATGCATAAAAAGAAAAACAAAAATTATAATAATGGTACAATCGATATGGTATTATTATATAATCCTACACAGTTGCATTTTAAAATTTTGTAAAGAATCAATGAAAAAATCAATACGATTATAAATAGTGCATTTTTTTGCAATAATGCGATTCATTGGATTAATTAATTTTGTCCATAAGCAGATTCTGATTTAAGTGTTTGATTAATTTGTTTCATAAAAATTGATTTGCACAAGTAGCAAAGAAATAAAACAGTTCTGGGAAGAACTCAAAATTATTTTCTTGCCAACCCAATAGATACATTCACGCATATTTCGAACTGAAGACTGATCCTCGTAAAGTGATCAAAATTGGTTTCTGAAGAGTGCTGTTTAAAATACACACACGGAGCGTCTCGGTCGCGAGGTCGTTTGACATAGTCGCGCAAATGGTTGGTTAAACCAGTTTCGAAAATGAAAATAAAATACGGTCCCCGGGGAATTGCGCAGCTTTTACGACTTTCAAGCGGAACGCAGCCGCCGCATGAAAAGTCGAGTTTCCCGACCGCTAAATCGAGACGGACGACCACGTAGAAGTTGGTGGTCGCGTGGGGACGGGTTTCCATTCGAGTGGGACGATCTGATCCAGGATCTATGATCGGGAAAAAGGTTTTCTAATCAGATACCAAGTTCCTGGCTGCCAGGACGCTGATGTTTAATGCCCGAGTTCCAGCCGAGAACTTCGAAGATGCTTCATTTCATTAAGGGCTTCGTGAGACCTGGGCTTCTGTACCGATTCGACGCGTTGCGTCGTGCTTTTTAACAATGAACGACCGCAACTTCTTCGAACTACAATGGACACGTATATTTAAATTACAAATTCAATTTAGTCTCTCCAGCAGGCTTATAAAATTCCTTCGAAAAACAATGAAAGAGAGAAACAAATAAAAAAATTTTGTTTGAAACAAAACAAATAAAATCCTATTTTGATGATAGCTCTATGCATTTATGTATAAAGCCTCGAATCTGCATAATCGCCTCCGGTCTACATAGAACTATTTTAAAACAAAGTTCTCCGGCATTTTTAAGCCAATACTCCGCGTCGTTTATTAAATATACAGCTTGCTAAATGAAAGTTTTCGCGGCGTTTTCTTGACTTAAGCATTTCGAAGAAATTAAAATTTTTACTACCTATATTTCTCTCGTTAAAGCAGAAAATCCACAGTCAAATTATTATTAGATAAATACGTTAGAGACGATTTTTATCTCTTGGGAAAATCTTGAAAGGCAATATTGCATCAGAGTGCATTCAGCTGATATCTACACTTGATTGAATCGGTCGACAGAATTTCCAAGGCAATGTGCAGCGTCGATCGGACATCGATTACCGAACAAAGGCTGGAGAATTTTATCATACTTAAGAGCGTCTTGATGCAGTTAGGCGAGACAATGTTTCGCCGAGGAGTAAATCATAGAGGTTCGATCGACGGGCACAGCCGAGCTGCTCGTCTGAATTTATTGTTCGCGGATGCGAACGTTGCCTGCCCGACGAAACCATATATTTTCGTCGCTCGAGTGATTTAGGGTTGCAATGAAACTGGATAAAGAACTCTGGCTAGTTTTATTGCCGTGGCTGAAAAAAGCCGTTTCGAAGTCGTGAAAATTTTAATGCGAAGATGGACGATCGAACGATGTATCTTCTGTACGAGATTTCAGCTGAAATGTCATTTTGCGGGCCGACCGTAGAACCATCCGAGTCCCATGATCCATCGCACCTACTTCGTTTCCGAAAATTCCCAAATAAAACGCAAAAATTCAGTGCATCGAGTAAAACATTTATTTCATCGTCCATTTTAATATGCACAACTTAATTCCCTTAAACAGTTGATCCCGCACAATTTCACTGAACAGCTGTCCCCGCAGTAAATTATCGGAGTTACAATTAAAGTTTTGTCTCTGCGGTAAAGTACTGAAACTATAATTTCATTGAACAGTTGTCTCTCGCAGAAAATTATTGTAACTGCAATTTCATTGAACAGTCGTTTCTACAGTAAAATATTGAAACTACAGTTTCATTGAACACTTGTCCCCGTAGTGAATTATTCAAGCTACAATTTCATTAAATTGTTGTCTCTACAGTGAATTACAAAATCTACGATACAATTCGATTGTCTTCGAAGTGAATCACTGAGTCCGCAACACCATAGCTTCCTCTGCATAAAACTGCAAAGAACATTCTTTATTTTGCATAAAGATCAAGAGTCCAACAATAAACTTTAAATTTTCCCCGAACAGTTGCCACCGCGTTAAAATAAGAAATTCAACATTTCCACCGACCATAACCTAACCCCCGCCTACAATTCTGGAACATGCATTTTTCAGAACCGCCCTCCTCGCATACAATTGTGAAACATTTTTCACTGAATTCTACACGAATCCTTTTCATTCAGATGCGAAACAGTCGGTAGAAATCACAGTGACGTCACCAGCTGGAACCGCCGAATAAGATCAAACTCGCTCGATTCGTATGGAAGTTTCACGAAGGAAAGTGCTCGGTACATTGTTAATGGTAATACGCGTTGTCGATCGTGACGTCCGTTCACGGCAGACTGCTGGAAAGGGAGCGGCCCGCGAGTGCGCCAGCGATAAAATTGAAATTTTACGATGTCGCGTCGATAATCGCGGTTGGACCGTGTCGCAACGGTGCTGTTTAACGGCGATTTAACCGGCGTTCGTTAGCCAATGGCCGTGTTAACAAGATCAAATCGCCTTGTCGATCCGAGTTCCGATGACTCGTCAATGGTAATTGAATCGGCAACTTCAATCGACAGCCGATCATAAGCAACACATAAAAGTGAATTCCTGAAAGACTACGTCAAACTTTATGGTATTATATAGAAAAGGTCTGCGTACTCCGATTTTGATGAAATTTTACTATGTTGTACAGCAATACATTCTGAACAACTTTTTCCTTTTCCAATATAGAGGGGTCGCTTTTAGTTTTTGAGATATTTGCAAAAAACTATAGCGATTACTGTATTGAATTTTTCGTATTCCTGCACGCTCCGCGGCAACGTAAATTGGCGCAAATGTTAACTTCATAACGGGACCCTTCTTTTTAGAAACACTGGGTAGGTGTGTGTGGTATTACAAAAAATAAAAGCATGCAGGAATACGAAAATTCAATACAGTATTAGCGATAGTCTTTTGAAAATATCTCGAAAACTAAAAGTGACACCCCTATATTGGAAAAGGAAAATGTTGTTCAAAATGTCGAAATCTATAACATATTAAAATTTCATCAATATCGGAGTACGCAGACCTGTTCTATCTAATTACCAACTTTATTTTAACCATTGCTGAAAAACCACGAAGACTTCTCTGGTTCATTTCTAAAATCCATTAACAGCAGGGAACTGTGTTTCCCCATAGACAATGTTTTTCCCCGTGCACCGCGTGCAGCATTGCACCGAAATGACCAACGCCATGATCGACCCCGTAACGAAACACGGTATTATACTCCTCTTTTTTCGTCATCGACGAGTCATAGTTTCTCATCGCCGTCGAGTAGTGTACACTGAGAGCAACGGAACGATCGAACGAATTCAGAGGGTGACTGGATCATGCGGAGAACGGTGAAGATCGCTGCGAGGATAGGAGAGGTTCCATGGTGTGTATACGGGGGTGGAATAGATGGGGGTGCGATGGGAATAGCGTTTAGGTGTCTGGGTTTTATGAGGCGCGGACTGCTCGCCCTAACTTGACGTCCTCGCCCTATGCCAACCACTATATCTCTTACATTCCTCGCGTTCCTCTCGTCTCTCATCGTCGGACTTGCTTCAAGGGAACGTTTCGTTAATCAAGTCGTCTGTATTCGAAT
Organism: Lasioglossum zephyrum; assembly: GCA_028455615.1. Lineage (NCBI taxonomy): Eukaryota > Metazoa > Arthropoda > Insecta > Hymenoptera > Halictidae > Lasioglossum > Lasioglossum zephyrum. The sequence goes on along the minus strand of CM052328.1, from coordinate 13,712,850 downwards.
ATTTTCCATTAACCCTGGATAATTAACGAGCGAAGGCACCGAATGTTTTTATTCTTCTGCATTCGGAAACGTCCTAACCCTTATCCGTCCCTTATTTCACGAACCGAATCTGTATATGGTATTATATCACATTCGTATCCACAAAATGAAAAAAATCATACCGAATGGAATTATTCTAGCTAGGAAGAAATTTTTAAGAAGTTAACATTTATATCTTAGGTTTTTCGGTTACGTGTTTCGCGTTAAAAATGTAAAAGTCACGAAGTATAGTTTATTGGGGAAAACTGAATGAAATTGACACGAGGGCCAAACGAGAGTTAAAAGTAGACCATACCAACGAGTTCAGAATGTTTGCAAAGTAGAATTACTATGGAAACATTCGCGGAAAGTAGAGTTACAAAGAAGACACTCGAGTAGACTGAAGAATAACGTAACTCAAAGAGTGAATTTCGTTTCCCTCGTTCAGCCAATTGTTTCAAAGCAAAAAGGAGATCCTCGACTATCACTTAATTCGCGGAAACTTCTCGAGACCCAGTTATAACCTCCGAGAAAGAAGAGGACGGTTATCAGCCACGAAAAGGGACAGAGAGAAAGAGATTCATCGCGGGAGAGAGATAGAGAGAATGGCGCACGAGTCACCGAGTAATTCCACTTCGAACAATACTTTCATTCTGTTGCAAAATATCCGATTCTCCGAGGGATCAGGTTTCGTATAGTTTCCGAAACACGGTGAAAAGTTTGCGAAACTGGGCGAGGAACAAGCGGATAAGAAGCAAAGAAAAGAAACTAAATCGTTGATATATACGAGACCGGTGGCGTGTATATTTATCAAACTTGCTCCGAAGAAGCCTCGCGAACTGAATGAAAAATTAGAAAAACGAGAAATGCCTGCGACGAGAAAATGCACACAGTGTGCCGGTTAAATTTCGCCGAGAATTCGCGAACCTTCGTAACTCTTCGAAGTTTCGCGAGTAGAACTTTACACTTCTATTCTCCAAGAATGTATGAAAATGTTCTTGGATCCTTAATGTGGTCGATTATGGCCCCGAGTAATGTAGACGAAGCTCAAGTTTTCAGGTTGTAAATGGTGCGATTATGGGACTGCTGCTTTGCGACTGATTAAATTTCGCTCGCCGGTAGAGGAGGTCCGTTATGCGAGACGGACATTACATTTCTTTACGCGAATGGCGTGCAGTTAATGCGAACGATAACTCTGGAAAATAATCACGAAATTATTCGTCCATTTTCCGGCATTAGTTTTCGTTTAAAAAGAATTCGAAAAATGCCTTCCCGCGTTCTATCATCGCAGTATCAGGTGCCACGAGTTTGCGAAATTTCCGCGGATTTCGAAACCCTTCTGGCGTTCTCCAGTTTCACAGCACTCTCTGCATCGATCCAGCGGCCAGTTCCTCGCGATAGAATTCCATACTCTTAAGCAGGCGTTCGCAAACCCCGTCATATTAGACGACCATAAATTCCACATGTCGAGAGAGCATGCTCGTCGATGAAAGACAAGACTTCGACGCCGTGGAACGTCTCTCCGGAGAGCGACGATGGTCTTAAGGAGATTCGAGCGTGCAAGGAACGTTCCACTGGCAATCTGATGCAGTCCTCAGCATATATGCGAACTTCATGATCTCCTTGTGCTTCGAACATTCTTCCCAGTACCACGCCACTTTTCGTGTTACGTCGATCATCAAAATTCCTCAGAAAACGTTTTCTAGATTTCACGGAACAAAGATTAGGATCAAGAAGAAGAAGTTTGAAGAACCGTGCACAAATGTGATTTAGAATGGAACAATGATTTATCACGTGTCGAGAATAAAAGAACGAAAGGCGTGTGGTCCAGGGAACAATGTAACAAACTCGAGAGCCGCAAGATTCGTTCGCGTTGAATCATGCAATATTCTTAAAACAGCCCCTTCGATGTTACGATCAGTAGAATGTGTTCCAGTTTTCTGCTCCATCTCGTTGCCTCCGTCACTGCAATCCGGAGCGTATGTCGTGTGAAAAGGCAATTTCTAATACGTTGCGCAACGCGGTATACTTTCAACGATATTTTACGCGATTCTGTCGGGATGCTCACGCCAAACTCGGATAACTCGATCACTCGGAGCTTTCGATGAACAGTAATACGTGTTACCCATCGATACAAATGACTTCGCACGGCCGCTGCCGTAAAGTGTTTAATCAGGCACATCGGGGTGAACTATTGTCAATAATCTGCGTGCACACACAATTTTCCGGGTGTCGATTGTCGGCATCAGAAACTTAACTCATTCTAAAACACCGAATGAAATTTTTAGCCAGTTGCAAGCGAACTTTATTTTGCAGAAAGATCCGTCTCGTATTTTCGGCGATACGATGTATTCTCCGTATTCTCGGTCGTAAAAATTTGTCTGGGTCAAACGGCGATTGAATCGAGCGATAAAAGCATACATGTACAAATTCCTCCTGCTGGAGATTTATTGTTAAACAACGATAAAGTCACGGAGACGGGGAGATCTTCCGAAACAATTTGGCGGAGTCGTAAATAAACTGTACAACTTTACGTAGAATCGTGCTTTGTTCGAGTGACTTATGGGGGACAGGTGCTAAACAGAACTGTATTTCTTCTCTTAAGGAGTTGAACCCGTTCAAGCGAACGTTAAAGTATTCTTGGACCTTATTATTCCTTTCTTTAGCGTTTCTCTCGTTTGTTTACCCACGTTCTTCGAAAACTATTATCCAAAGAGATGCTTCGATTCGTTATCGCGCCTTATTTTCCTGTAAGAAAGAGAAAATTTATTCCCAGTGAAAATGTGAGAAGAATAGCTGAAGATTGTATAGCTTGCTGATCCACTCTAGCACGTTGCCCGAGACAGTGGTCTCGCAGCTTTTATAAATCCTCCGGTGTTCCCGCAGTAGCTCTCGCGGAGGCTTTAAAAGTTTAACGGGTGATGCAGCGGGCAACGGGAACAGAAATTCCCATGGAGATGATAAAGAATCGGCGTGTCGTAGGCGGCGTAATTAATTACGACTACCGTCGTGGACACGAGAGAAAGTCCACAACTTTAAAAAAATCCCCATTGTGACCGCGCGCTTCAACACCTCCTCTACGCTTAATCACGCGTGTTAATTCATTAACGGCCGCTGTCCTTAACGAGTAAGAATTCCTGTACTCGGGTGAAAACCTGCACGGTGTTCTTTGGCGTTCGAGAGGACGCATTTTTACTTCGAAATACACGGTAACTTTATGAAGTGGGCGAATGGGAGATGCGAGCGCAAACGGATAGCATTGTTGAAGCTACTCCAATTTCCTTTGATTACCGAAATAAAACGGTCAGTGGAAATTGTTGCTTTTATTGTGCGCTGGTTTCATCAATTTCTCTGCGGATTTCTACGCATCCATGGTAGTTACATGATTTACGAGAATCTCGACCGAACAATTATTGAAAAAACCTATAAATAGGCTTGCAGTTGGTAAAGTGTTAATATTTAATATTTACAGTTTGTAACGCGCTGCGAGGCTCGAGGCACTTAGGGAGCACGAGTTTAGCAGTTCGCGGATCGACGGTGGAGCACGCACCGATGAAATCCCGTCGAAAACCGTCGGCGACGGTTAGAGGGTTGGTGTTTCGGCTGGTCGATTGATTTACTCGGACTATAGCAGCCTTGTTGTTCCAGTCGTCTATTCGCATTTCGTTCGAGTGGATAAGAGAATCTACGCCGGTTTTAATTTCAATCGGTACGCGGCGACGTTTCCACTCGGTGTGTCGTCGTCGTTTCGTTGGCTGGATTCTATCCAAGAAACCGTAACCGTTCGAAAGCGTTTTACCGTTCGAGGAAAAACACCGGTGACCTCGTGCCATGCCAAAAACTATAGGGAGGGACCTAGTATCATCCAGGTTTCTTATCTTTGCGCCGGCAAATTGCGACCAAGGAGGAACTCTCCGAATAGGGAGCAGCACTCTGCTAATTCTGGAAGGATGAGGAAACTTTGGGATTTTTCGTGGGTGTACAAGGTTTATTAAATATTCTATCAGGAAATTGTGTAGTGCACCTTGAGGAGCTTGCACTACCAATTAGAAGATACTATCGATCGCAAACACCGCTTCTTCTGGCTGACGATTCTCCCGCCTAACCAGCGCATTATTGAATTAGAGGATGCAATGAGAGAAACGCACTATACGTCTGATTCATACCATAGCCGGTCTGCGACTTCCTATTGGCAATTGAAGACGTGTCACTGCAATTTAGCAATCAAAACTCAAAGCTCCCCTCCTATGCATCTCTGGCAGCGTGCAAGAAGAACGCGTGTAAACAACGTGAGCCACGTTGTATACACAGTGGCCCGATTCATCTTGGAAAGGTATGTTCTCTTTTAAAAATCAATGGAGATGTTCTGGTCGATAAATCAGAGGAAAATTTAAACAAAAGCCATTCTGCGAAATTTGACGTTCCTTATTCAATTTCGCTGACTACCATTTATCATTCGCTTGGAAAAAGTGTATGAACTACATGGAGGAACGCTGTTATATGCAGAGAGACATTTGCGTAAGAAAAGAACCTGATGAATAGCCTCGAAGCTCGCATAACGATTAACTCCAACGATTAATCTCTCCGAGACATCATTTTTTAAAATGCAAGTAGTTAAAATTTGTTAAAGTGAATAGGATTGATGCAAAAATTTCTCCAAGACGAGGGGTTCAATTTGTTGGACTGGACTCTAGGGTCGGCCAAATTTGCATTTATTAAATTTAATTAAATTGGCATTTTAGGAGTGTAATTTTTACAAAGGTTGTAGTTTTTGCAAGAACACCCTATATAGAAGGCATGCATTGTGACGTGAAACAATGACTCACACATATGTTCCCCGAGCGGCCACACTTGCGGTCCGGAGTTGACCTCGACGAGAACTGTTGGGGTGCAAATCAGAAGAACGAAGAGATCAGCCACGCTCAGATTCACCAGGAAGATGTTCGTGCTGTTCCTCATGCCCTTGCCACGGAACACGACTAGCGGCACCTAGGAAAACGTGATAAAGAAAGTTGCTTCAATTCGTTTAAATTTTTAAACCATTAAAACAATATAATAAAGAGGAATTCACCATAAGATTTCCTATGATTCCAAGGATCATCACAACGATGCAAACGATCATGGACGTGGTGCGAATATACGCAGGCAGCATGTAAGTGGTTGCATTTTCGGACTCGATCACTGAAACAAAGTTCCCTGCAATTGATCCTATCGCTTTCAGCCACTTGATCAGCCTCGACAACAAAACATATTCGCTCGCGATAAAACAAACTTCTAGAACGGCCAAAACGGAGATTAATTGTGAAAGATTTTCAGCGAACGTTGTCATCGAAAGAAATACACCAACGATTTTATAGGAGTTTTTCTGCGGACGGATGGAAAAACATGATTTCAATAAAATCCGATAACGAATCTGCGTGGGCGAAGCGTTATTTTCAACAAAAAGCATTGTTTTGCGCGGGAACAAGAGCCCTCGATATACATTTATGTACATAGCCGATGGGAGAATCGAGAAATTCACGAAAATTATTGGCTGGTATTAACACGTACAGCGCATAACAAATAAAAAGAACCGGAAAGGGAAGTGTATTATCGATGGATCATGCGTGGGCACGCGTTGCGGTGACATTATACGGAACCCATTAACTCAATCTATGTAATTCAATCAAATTAATTGCCCTGAAGGCCACCGCACGGACCTCCATGGACGTTCGTCAAAATTTACGAAGTTATTTATAAGAATTTACGAAATTTTCAATTTCAACAATACGGATCATTTTACAATTCTTTGAATGTTATTGGCGCGCTGGTACGATCATTCTTGACAATAATTAAGCTATTTTGCAAATTTACATAAAATATTTCGACGTTTCGATCCACGATTTGGATCATTTTCAAGAAACATGCGTTTCCACAAACTTTAAAGAATTTAAATTAATAACTAATTTGGGTTAAGCAAACGCAATTACAATGAAATAAGTTTCTTAAATAGCTTAATTATTGTAAAGAATGATCGTACCAGCGCGCCAATAATATTCAAAGATTTATCAACAATTGTCGATCGAAAGAAAGAAAAATTTTATAATTCTCTTATGAACGTTCATCAAAATTTGCAAAGCAGCATGAAGAATTAATATTTCGATTCATAGTAAGTTCAATTTCTACGTTATGAATCATTTCACAATCAATTTACGATGTACGTCGACAAGTCGGGTTCGCTGCTACTAGTGAAATAAAAATGATTGACAAATTCGATCAGGCTTTGTCACACGAATACAGGAAACTCTACCACGCGGTAACGGTTACCGCGATTATGTGTCGGATCGATTCGCGACCCGGCAGCAAATAAATCGAGGCGTCGTCATACCGGACAGATCATTCTGGGCATCGTTTCCGATGACGGTCGCGTAGTAGGAAGAATTCGATTCGAGCGGGACACTGGACACCGTGGACAACATTTTTCAGCCGGGATCGTGAGATCTTCTATCCAGCGCAGTCGATCCTCCTTATCAATAGTCCATCTTCTTGTCATTCGAATTCCACTCGAGTAGGCTAGTGTCTCTCCGACTATCGAACACCGTGGCTGGGTTTCTCGATTCACATGTTTACGACACGCGTGCCTAATCCTTCTGGAGTTTGGAAAATTGATCCTGGCCAATTTACGTCGGCAGTTTCACGTTGACTCGCGAGAATGACTCGCGAAAGCTACAACGTTCGCGAACACGAGGAACATCCATCGAGAGTCGCGAACTGGGACCGGATACGATGTCCTTCGACTTCTTGGCATAGTTTGGTATACTTAACGCGATGGTATTAAGTGACATTATAAACTGCTTCCACTCGAACTGGTTCCGCTTCCTCGGGGTTCCTACGAGGGTGTTAGGCTATATCCGTAACCGGTAATCAACCGTTCCACCCACGAACCACGGGTCCTGTCTTCGACCCGCGCTCTCTCCGTCAATCTTTTCGGACAGCCAATTCGGACTTAATCAGTTTAACCCCCTAGAGCCGCGCCGGCCACGCTAAATATAATAGGTTCGTTATCCTAGGCTACTGGACGAGCCAGTCGCCTTTTGTTTGCGGTTGCCGGCTTGTTAAGGGTATTGTGAACGATAGTTTTTCAGATGGAAAAGAATTTTCTGACGCTGGTTTATCCTTGATTTTGAAGTTTCACGAGGAGGTAAGAGTTGTAGGTGGAAGATTGATGGACCTGGTATGATTTTTATAAAAATCTATATCTCGTTGTTAGGATTTCACGCGTTTGAGTTTGATGTACAGTTTCTATTTTTTTAAAGTAAAAATAGAAAAATATGATAGAAATTTTATTCTTTCACTTTATTCTTTAACGCAACTCAATTTTTTTTAACTAATTGATCCCTTTTAATATTCTACGTAAAAAAATACTGATCCAGGGTCATCGAAATGCCAATATTCGTATTTTTCAATTGTTGAACTATCGTAGTGAAATCGTTAATTGAATGACCCTTCTGTTCTCATTGCAGTCAATCAAAGACAATGCTCTTTCACCGTGTACTGAAAAAGAGATAACCCCTTCACAGTTCATTGATAGAGATGGTATTGCAGTAATTTCAAACATCGAGCAACGTTTATTGAATGATTTTAAAATGATTGAATTGTATTTCTTCGCTTGCCGAGTTCATCAACAATATCGACAGTGAATTTATCGCGAATGTTCGCCGTTGCGGAATATCTTTTTCGGACACGTCCGGAACGATGTTTTACGAAGGGATAACGAGCGAATGAGAATTGAAACATAACCCATATAAAACGGTAAAAATAGCAACCGCGCTTTCAATTCACGGCGAATCGGTTCTTGTTACGGTGGTAGGTGCTGGAGATAAATATTTTTATCCTGCCTCCTTTGTACGGCCATTCCGTCTATCACTCATAAACGCCGTATGTGGGTCGCAGCACCTCAAGTATTTACCTTGGCACAGTCGGTTAACACCAATTAACTGATGTCTTATCGAAATCTATTCGGAACCTAATTCCGCCTCGTTCGAGTCGATCGTAACTCCTCAACTAATGATGAATTCTGCCCTCGGAAACGACCTGCCTCAACCTCGATCGACAATTTTCGCGTTGAAAACACATTCGTACACTTTCTAGCAACCCTTCTACAAAGAAACAATTTTTCCTTCTCTTTTTCAATCACACCATTCAAGTTACTCGCACTCCATTTTCTACAGAACTGCTCGCAAGGAACTGTATACGACTGCAACGTAAATAAACTTTTATTCAATAAAATGACTCCTTCTATTTTTATTCTAGAAACATTTAATTTGGAATTTAAAAGTTAACGTCCCATTGACTGCTAGTGGTCCGTTTTAATGTTTCCAGATTTTCAGATATGTCTTCTGCAACATAAAATGTCACAGGATTCGGTACGATTTTTATCACTGAAAATGAGATTTTATATGGTTCCACTTTCTTGAAATTTGCCTACGAAAATTGGAAATTGTAGGAACATTAGTAATATAATCCGGCAATCGTCCAACTTTTTCGAGAAACTGTACGTCGTGTTTGACTTCCACTTTCAACAACGTTTAACGCACACAGTAATTACTCCCTCGCACATATATGCATATGTACATTGATACGATAACGAGTGTGGGGTGGGGGGGAAGCAGCGAAATCGTTTCTTTTTCGACAACAAAATTTCGCGTACCGTAATAACGCAGAAATTATTTGACCGTGTGTTGACGAAACACTGACATTCTAATGCATTTCGGTATCCGGCTCATTGTTTGCTATCGGTGTTTATTAAATGCCACTTGTAGCCCACGCTTCCGATTCGCTGGGTAATATTATCGAAACGCTTACCTCCTCGTTAATTATCGTAGGACGATTAATTACGTTACACAATACCCTGCCACTTTCCCTTGGAGAACAATCGTCCTGCTATTTTTAACCCATGTTCGTACCTCATAAATTATATCTAATCTAAATCATTTGTTTTCTAACAAACTTTACGAGTTTCATGTTTAAGCATCGTTCGCCATTCAGGTACCGTGACATTAAACTTTTACCGAGACAATAACCAAACAAATACCGTTCGTTACCTCATTCATCGTTTCACAAAATATCAATGGAAATTTCGCACCGGTTTTGCTCGCGTAACCGCGTCGGGAGGAAACATAATCTCTCACGGTCAATTCGGAGCTGTCACTTTCAAACGAAACTTCACAATCACGATCATTCACACTGCGACGGTACAAACTTTCTGGCGAGTTTAAAAACTAAATTCGAATGGGAAAAATCGAGTGACACTTGACAGTCTCACTGTTCGCACAAACACTAATCTCGTGAAATCGGTAACCGCGTTGCTATGTTCTAGAATTTTAAAGAGATGATAGGCGGGAGTGACAATCATGAGACACGTGATAGAGCACCGCGCGAACCAACCAGGTTTCTGGAAGAACGACAACCGTGGCGATCAAATAGAGCCGGTGAACTGAATGAAGATCGCTCGGCCCGCCACGATTCTCGTTCGTGTAACGCGCATGCGTGCTCCTTTATCCTCCCGCACGCGCGTTCTGATAACATTTTCAATTTCGCTAGCCCACATCAGATAGGCCATTTGTGATACTAATTGAAAAAACTCTACTAACCCGACTCCTTCTTCCGTTTTTCTTACCTGGCCCCTCTTGATCTTGACTACCATTAATTCTAGCGACAAATTCTAATCGCAAATGGCAAGTGCAAAATCAATTTAAATTATATTTTATAAAATGTTCATACGGTCGGTCGTCAGTTATTAATTTTATGATAACACGATAAATGGAAAATGATTGAGTAAAAATAATCATGTTGGAGCAAGAAAGATATTTAACAAAATAACAAAATTCAATAGCTGCATTTAGAGCTTTCGAATAAAATTCTCTAAAAGGCAATTTATAAAAGAAAAAAAATAAGTATAAAGCTATACAGCCCGGAGTTATACTCTTCGAAGAGATAAGGATGATTGGAAACGAAATTTAAAACAAACTCGATTCTTCGTCTATTCAGAAAAGGCCTCGGAAGAGATTTATTAGAACAGCCGAAAAGTTCCGTACGCTTCCAATCTTTTCCGCCATTTCGGTATAATTCGGCGAAACTCTTTCCATTGTTGACGACACGGCCGTCAATCCGCGCATATAAACATCGTCTACAAAATTCCCCTATTCTATCTCGCCCGCTCCTGAATATAGAAAGATTCTTTGTGAATCGCTGAAGCATTGGAAACTGAATCGTCGAAGAATCCGATTCTTCTCTATCCGGAGGTCCGGATGGGGAATTTCCAGTTCGTAAGTTGCTTAAATGGACATTGAAGTGATCGAAGAAATTCCCGGAACACTTCCGGGACTTTCGGAGCCTTACGCGTATCCTGTGCGGTTATGGTTCTTGGACCAAACTGGACCGCAATTTTAACGCTTAAACTGCTTCGTGGAAATGTTGATATCACGTTATCGTTAACGTTAGTTGTATTTCAAATTATGTTCAAATTAAAATTATATTTCTTGTGACTTCATCTTACTATATTGTATCTCACAAAAAAACAAGAACATTCCCAAAAATCACGTCTCTCAGATTTGTTCACGTTAGCAGCATTTCAAATTATGTTCAGATTAATATTATATTTCCTGTGACTTCATCTTACTATATTGTATCTCGCAAAAATCAAGAACATTCCCAAAAATCACGTCTCTCAGATTTGTTCACGTTAGTTACATTTCATTTTAAGTTCAGATTAAAATTATATTTCCTGTGACTTCATCTTACTATATTGTATCTCGCAAAAATCAAGTATCTCAGATTTGTTCACGTTAGTTGTATTTCAAGGTATGTTCAGATTAATATTATATTTCCTGTGATTTCCTAGAAATCATTCCCAGAAATCACGTCTCTCAGATTTGCAGCCAAATTCTTGGGTCAGAAGATTTTACGAGTTTGCGGCGTCGGGATTGGCGTCTGGAACATTTAGCAAGTACCGTTCCCCGATAAAGTCCGATTACGGTGGATGTGCGTGGACAATGGACGAGCTCCATTATGACCAAACTCTGCGGTTCAAAGAGAAACGAGAATTTTCCGCGAAGAGAGCTCTGTCTATTCTCGTTTTCTCGTTTCTCCACTGGATTCTTCCGGCTCTGGGAAATTAAAAATTTGAAACTTGGAACGTTATCCGACGAAAGGTGGGTCAAGTGGAGTATATTGAAAATGTTGCGAGTGCGTTATGGAGCGGGAGATAAAACCGTTGGAATCGGGAACGTATGACTTCCACTTTAAAATGGGGAAACCGCTTTCGGATTAAAAACGCAGAGTGGAGAATGTTTCCGTTTCGATCGAATAAAGCAGAGAATAATAGGACATTCTAATTTTGGAAATGGACCGAAAATAGCGAGGGAATAAGTATCGGTGTATTCGAGAGGAGAAACGCAAAGAAGTCTCGATTCGACGAAACTGACTATAAGTTTTGCGTCGATCGGCTGAATAGAGAAGATTGTGCGATCAGAATGGAATGCGCATGGATTCCTAATATGGGATTTCGTTGAACGCGTGCCCCCTTCTTTTGTGAATTGGGAACGTGATAGAGGCACTTGTACAGGGCGTTTCAAAATTATATTTCGTGAACACTGTTGCGTGATTCTGCATGCAATAGATAATTGATGCATTTTGCGCTCCACGTTTTCCGTTTGAAATCTTACAAGTATCTTCATAGCTATTAAAAATTCACAATCACAAATTTTCAGAACTATCTGTACGAGGTTAGGAATCTGTATGGGACTAGGAAAAAATATTTTATACATGGTATTTTTAAAAGTTTATTTTAATTTAAATAATTATTTTCTGCTTTTTAGTCTTGTGTTAATACTTGTATCACTCTTTATTAATACTTGGTATTAATTACACTAGGCTTACTGTAAATTTCACTTCGTAAACAAAGCGATGATATACTACCGATCGTCGCGCCACGACGTACTATCATATACTGAGCACCGTCGGGGCGAAGTGGGTTCGTGGAGTGGGGACGAGTCAGAGTGCGCACGCATAGTAGAGAGCATTGTCGCGCGGAGTGGGGATCGCTGAACGCGATAACGTTTTGCGGGAGGATGTAACGGTAAAAATATTTAATTGTTATTTTTCTTAAACGGATAGACTTTAAAAAAAAATTTTTTGAATATTGTATTGTCATCCAGTTCTGAGCTATGTTTCCAATTTCAAGTCTTTAGCTCATCGGGAAGTTAGTTTAAAATCAATTGCAAGATTTGTAACAAACAAACAAACAGTCAAACAAGAAAGCGAGCTAATAAAAACGTGGTAAAATAGACCGAATAGTTCCTTTTCTAGGGAAACACCTTGTACATGGACAACCAGGAGAGAGTCGTTTGAATTGTTGGAAAAATTGGGAATTTTAATTGTTGGCGGTCTTTTAAGACGGAAGAACGCGTGGAATACGTTGATAATATGTTCTTATTTGTACGGTGGACCGCGAAAAGTGTTGAGGGCCGATAGAAAGCGAGGCTCTTGATAAAATTCTCGCCTTTCGCTCTTTCCCGAAAGGAGACCAGTCACTTAATAAAAAGCATCGTATAAGGAAAGTGAAACCGGCGCAACACGACGGAAAATAAACGGCGTTATCGTGATGCGTACCGTGAAATTAAATTCCGTTGGCTCAAGGCGCGCTTTTACCGGGGAACTTTACAGCCGGAGTTTCATGTCCGCCGGACACGGGGATTCGTCCGCAACAATGTCATTAGACGAGTCTCGGATTTTTTTCTTGATAAGGGAGGAAGTATAAGCCTGTGTGTCTTTTACGGTCTTTCTTTGCGAAATATTTTCTCTCGGATCAATTTTCCCCGGATGGTACATATTGCGCTGTTGCACGGTCTAATCCCAGCAGCAGACAATGGGTCTCGCGCTGGAAAAAAAATCATTTCGAGTGGACTATGGAGCTTAAGCATTTATGGCGAAACCGATTATATGGAGTACAAAATATTCTCGATTTTTCGAAATAATTGAACGATCACATTTACATCGATTCGTTACAAGGATAAAGTACAGAACTATATAAACGCGCTATACAAACTATCGACAGAGACTGTACGCTACCAAGCACACCGCCGAGTGGCAAAACTAAAAGCAGAATCATCCTGACGCCGATTCTCGTCTTTACTTCTGAAGTAGGTCAGTTCAATATTTCATAGCCGTCACCTCGCCACAGGATAACGAACATTATTAAACAGCATTACATAATTAAAGGGTTACCGAGGAACGATGGGAAAAAAAATCGGAAAAGAAACCGAGAAACTCATTTCCATTAATTTCACCGTCGATTCCGTGGTCCGGTTCCGGGCGATGTACAACAAAAAGAAATGAGAAAAAAAGACGAAAGATAAGAACGGTCCTCTAATGAACTTTTAATATGCGAACCGGCTTCGTTAGCACTATACAACCGACTGTCGCAAATATCTGCAATAATCTCTCTTTATCTCTCTCGGTCTGAAGTGCGTTATTCAATTACGTTTGACTGACGCCGACTCGATATGTTCCTTCGATAATGCGCGCGCCGAATAGCACTTTCCTGTGAGTCCTTTGAGGTTCAGGGCCCGGTTATGCGTGTCCTGCTATAGCGATCGTCGTGCGATCCCGGATTTCTGCGCCGATAATTCGTATTCACTGAGGTTTCGATTCATTCCGTCCGCCGGATATAAATGACTCTGTCAACAGCACGGGCATGAATATGCCGGCTAATGTCGTTGAAACTGCGGCTCTCAACCGACAGGATTCGTGCCAGCACGCCGGGAGCGACGTTTGGCAACGTTCCTTCGCATAATCGCCTCCCGTAGTCCTCATTTTACGTCTGCGTTTTCGCCATTAGTGATAATTAGCCATATATAATATAAGTACCACAGTCCTTATGAAAATTCGATAGGACGTTACCGAGTGTCCCAAAGCCAGCGACTCAATTTGTTTCTCGTCGAAAAATGAAATTCAATGTTCTGCAAGTAAATTTCACCCATCAACGATACTAAAATTAATTATTATCGATAGAACGTTACCGAGTGTCCCAAAGCCAGCGACTCAATTTGTTTCTCATCGAAAAATGAAATTCAATGTTTTGCAAGTCAATTTCACCCATTAACGATACTAAAATTAATTATTATTTATTTCCTGCGGGGACAAAGAATGTAAGACTCGATACGCTTCAACAATTACATATGTACTTTCATATTAAAAACTTATTAATCAGAAAATGGCTACGATGATGGCTATAAATTCATAGACTAAAAAGTTAATGAATTAGTAATTACAGTAAGACGTCGATTAACCGACTTGATCGGGTGACAGCCCGGATAAATTAAGCCCCGACGGATAATCGACACCCGAAGTACTAATTAAAATGTACGGTCTCGTCGATACGCTATTTTTTGCTGCGCTTCGGCTCGGTCTTTGAAGCACTAAATAGTGTCTCTCTACGAACTATGCAAACGAACTTCCCCGAGAAGCTTGCGTCCATCCAATATTTACTGTATTAATTTACATTTGATTTCATTTTTTTTTACAAAAACTTACTTTAAATTACTTTATTTCTAAAAGGTTCAAATTAATTTGCAAGAGGATGAATATAACTAAATCATTGATTTAGCTCATTAAATTTATTCAGTAAAAGAATCAATGTTGTGGTAGCACCTGTACTTCCTTAAAAATCCGCGCTCTGGTCGTCGACGATAAAAATTGTAAACAATTGGTACAACTAACTTTAGAGTTATTCGATAGATGAACAGGAACGCCTTCAAGTATCCAACTCAATCTCCAGCAACTTGAAATCCAGGACACCGCGCTAAATCAACATTTACATGCCCGCCTGCCGTATGTTCTTAACAAAAGCTGAAAATACCACCGAAATAACGTCGCTCTATCATAAATTCGAGCGTGCACCATTTCGGAAATCGCGATTGCCGATCGTAAGGACACTGCCCAGCGGATCAACACTTTGATCTCCGAATGATCGAGCTGTATTCCTGGAAAGCCGCGTTTACTAGCACCGCTATCGATGGCGGTCTTAGATCCGGTTTTACGACTCTCAAAACGGAAATGAATAACGTTCGGGTAAAGTTTACTCTACTCTTGCGTCTTACCGCGATCGTTGCACGGTGCATCTTCTGGATTCGATATGTGGGTCTCTGGAAGCGAGAGATCCGCTTCGGGGGTTAAATTTAGCACCGAATTACAATAAAGGGGATGTTTGTGGTGAATTCACCGTTGCGCGTCGTTTCGAATTTTATGGGGGATCATCGAGTTCGTTTATAGAGGACGTTGGGTAGAATTTATTTCCTGTGAGAAACAATTCGTTGTTTCTTACGAGCAATTGGATGCAATCGATTCAAGAGTGCTTCTTTCGTATAGTTACGTTATCAGAGAGCAGTATTTTATTGGCTAGCGGCTTGCCAGGCCCGCCCACCGTCAGACACGCCTACTATTCGACACGCCCACTATATAGAGCGAATATTCAAGATAAAAATATTCACTGAACAGGAGAACTGGGTCAATGGAAATATTATTCGAAAACAGCAGGGTCAGCTTGATCGGCGAAATAAATTCGCCTGGACAAAGACAAAGCGATGCAGCAAAGTATCGTTGCATGCACAACGCAGCTCTTAGCAGTTGTGCGAAAGTTCGCGTCGACTCGCGACAAATTTTCGCGTATCCTGAGTGGTTTGCTCCATAAAATTGTTTGCCGATACGTCTCCCAGGGAAAATGTGTCGTTGGCAAATTGTTGCTAACTGGGTTGAGCGACAGGCCACAGTCACGAATCCCCGGGAGAAATTTAGATGCGGGGTGAGAGCTTCTCGATTCGGCAGAGCTTCCAGCTAAAAGTCGTACAAATTGGCCGTGGAAAATTGATTGACTTCGTTCAGCCCCCTTCTATATCTCTAGTAACGTAATTATTTTAGAACAGTAATTTTGTTCTTCTTCAATTATTTAATAAGGCGGATCCTTTGGTGCACAGTGTCCCATTTCAAGTAATAGTGAACCCAAGTCCGATCACCGAAGGGTTCTGTCTTCTCGTAGACAAAAGGAAGTGAGAAATCGAAGGGATCCTTCTAAGTACCTATCAATCCCACCATACGAATCCACTGAAAAATGGGGTGAGAATAATATCCTCCCAAGGAACGCCACCCACGCCTTTTAATATCCTGTCAGGTGGTCGACCGCTCGGTTGACAGACTCGAAAAGGATATGGAGTCCTTTAATACACGCTGTCCCGACTACCTCTACAAACCGGTGGCATATTTTCTCTGCAGAAAAATAAGAGAACCATGTCCACGACGCACGAAGACAAGAACATTAATTGAATTTGCTCTTTTTGCAATCTTCAACGACCCTTTCAGATAAAACGAACAGATCTCAGCTGGGTTTCATTACAGGAATGTTCAAGGAGCTTCCGCGAGATTCCAAAATTGAAGAGTAACATGACGTTCCTCGATTCTCTCGAATTAACCAGATACGCTCGGAGGAGACGCAGGATTTCGAGGCTGCGGTAGGTCTAGCTGGACAGCTTGAACTCCTCCGACTGACAAGTTGAGCCTGCACTACGAGCATTGAAGGTACGGTGACGCAACGCGGGAAATTTTGTCGGGCAAAACCGAATAAGAACCGGTGACCCCAATCCTTGTCCCGCGGAACAGTTAGAGACAGTTTCGGTCGAGCCCGAAAAACTGCGATAAATTAAACTAGACGCTGCACACATCCCCACCGCAGTTCTGCCATTCAATTTAGCCCACCGTGTACGATCAAGCACGTTCGCTTCATTTTTCAACCACAATCCTCCGAACGCTACTCCGAATCACTGAACAAAAGCTGGTTCGTCAAAAAACTGCCAAAAAATAACGGAGAATATGTTATTCCCTGGATAAGACAGTTAGAAGTTTTTTTATTAGAAAATCTCACATGAGATTTATTTCAACATAATTACAAAAAAGACGAAATACGCCACATACAAAATAGAATGTGGTACATTAGAGATACACAGATATTTTAATACAGACATATGATTAGTTGGAACAGTATAGACAAAACTTATACTTTAAGACCACAGCTCTTAAAAAATGATAACATGCAGTGACAAGCTTTTATATTTGGTTTAGCTATTAATATTGAGACATCCATTGGAAGCTGGAAATTTATTTTGCTGAGTTTATTCATTAATTTGAGCCTTTCCTCGTTGTACAAATTACATTGCCAAAGAACGTGGTTTAGCGATTTGTCACCCTCCCTGCAGCTACACTCAGGATTATCAGTAAATCCAATGCGAGCCAGAGAAAAAGCAAGATGATAGTGGTCAGATCTACACCTGTTTATACTGACAATAGTTGAACGGGATAAGTTTAACTGAGAAAACCAAGAAAGTCTATTTTCATTTAAAAAAATGTTTTGCCCTTAAGAAGACCATCAGACTTTACAGAGGAGAGATTAAGTTCTCAATTAACCTCATATTTTACAAAGATCCGATACAGGCTAATTATACTCGTTTCCGGGAGAAATATATACGACCCACTGACATATGGCTGACATAGACCTGCCGTTCGCTGTCAAAATCCTCAACCACGACTATCACTCTAGCCACTGTTTTCCTAGCTTGTGTCCCTGAAAAAAGGCGACGACTTGATTTACGGTAGGCGGTTCACAGAACGAGAACTCTATAATTTATCTGGATTCCCGATCGGACCGAGTTTTCCTGCTTCTCAGAAACAAAGCGAATATTATTTTCTTTCCGTCGTGCGACTGACAAATCGTCTGAGAAAACGAATGTTCGTAATTTCGTAGAAGCTTCTCGATGAATTCCATGCTCGTGGCAGCGATGTCAATCATGCTCGATTCGTGAAACATTTTCTTTTTCATGGAGCAATAATAAACTCCGAGCAACTTACCTAGTCGATTTTAAAAGAATCCGTCTGCTCGCGTTGGGAAAGGATTATCACCGAGAGACGATCGTATCCTTGAAAATGAGGAAGATTTTTTTAGGTGTTCGAAATGATAGAAGCATTAAATTGTTGTAATTTTATGAAGAAGGATTGTTTATAAGAGAAGCGACAGTAGAAATTGCTATACCATTGTTTAAAATATTATTCGCGTTATTAAATATATATTTAATGTATTTTTTAATTTTTTTTATAGTTTTTGATTGGTTTTTATGGTTTATTGTTTTTATGGTTTTTATGATTTTTATACAATTTAAATATATGTAGTAAATAGATTTATTTTTTGCCTTTCGGCCTCAAAATGGGGTTACATGTGTTTGTGTGTATGTGTGTTTGGGTTAGCTTGTGGTTTCAACTAGTCTTCCTTCTTCTTCTTGTTCTTCTACCCTTCTCCTTTTTTCAAGTATCATACGCATCCATTCTGTTCCTACTTCTTCTCCCTTTAGTATCTTTTCTGCGCACTTTTGCCACACTTTCTTTCTATTTCTTTCACCAGCAGTTCCACACACGTTATACTCTCGCACGCGTCACGTGATTCCCCCCTACAATTTAAATATATGTATCTAAGCAATTAGTAAACATTTAGGTATTGTACGAGGAATTAATTTTATATCTGGAATGGAAATATTCTAAGTCGGAAGAAATGTTTAATCTTTCATTTAAAGTAGCTTCGAGTGCAGAGTGTTAAATATTAATAATTTCTCAACGAAGAACAAATAGAAGTGAGATTCTTAAGATATTTGAATGATCGGAATGTCCGCATTCTCTAGCCTCAATTGTCGTTAGTTGTTTTATCCTCCGGTAAATATTATGAATTCCAAAGTGCCGTGGCAAATTGTTTCAACCCCTTCCGGCCGGGTATTTAATTTAAACTCGCGGATGAAGTTGCTCTGGTTTTCACGGACGCGTCCGAGGCAAGCAACAAAAGAGATACACAGACGAAAAAGCAATCACGAGTCGGTGGTATACTGTCTCGGTGTATTGGTACGATCGGTATAACCTTTTCACGAGGATACGTAAGTATTCGATTACTCGGACCATAATTGAGCGGCCCTGCATCGGATTACGTGCCGAAACTATGCTCGCTCCGAACCAATCAACTTCCGAAATCGAAATTGATGGTTGTTTCCTGGTAAATAAGTTGGTTCCCTCGAAACCGGAAAAATCCCAGCTGGCGAGAAAATTCTGTTGCCGGTATTTTATTGGCAATTACCAGTGATTAATCCCCCGGTGGAAATGGCAGCGAATGAATGCGAGAATGAGGGTGGTCGAGTTTGGCCAACTTCCATGAATACTTCAGCCGATGTCGAGCAACTAATCTGGCTCTTCGTTGACTTTCCGCGAGTTAGCGAGTCTACCAAGCCTTGAAGAAACTTTCTGGTTGACCTTCGACGGCCTTGGGAATTCTCGTTGGCTTGGGAACTGTTTCCGTTCCCTATTTCATCGTTTTCAGAAAATTCTAGAACAAATTAGGAACTGGAGAAACGATATTCAACATCAAAAGCAGCAAGTAGATTCTGTAACCCCGAATTAGTCGATAACTCACAGGTATGTATAATATCCATCGCTATAAAAAAATTTATTAGGAAATTCCCCAGTTACTCATTCTTAAGAGCCCATTAAATAACCAAGCGGAAGGTGGAGTGTTAACGATAAATCTGAGGTGGTGAATGAATTGATGCTCTACGAGCAAGCACGCGTCTTTAATCATCCGCCATTAGTTTTCGGGTTTTAAAGATGAAGAATGGCCGAACATAACGCGGTGGTTAGTCATCGAGTGTCTCGCTGCTGACTCCTATAACGCAATTTGAAAAATTAAGATCCCGATGAGGGGTCGAGCGAGGAAAAACGCAGTTGCAGTTTCAGGGTGCAGTTATTGCACCGATTCGGCGAATCCTCGTAAATTCTCGCGATGTATATAGTATGATATAGTCGTGGGATATGTAGTCCCGGGATCGCCGATGGATTTACAGAGCGTCAGACAGACGTATGGATAAACAGACAGGGTTCGGTGCGCACCTCGTGAACACCGCGAAGATGTTTGAGGTTCGAGGAATACTAGCGTCTCGCTTTTAAAAGTTTCGCTGTTATTGTTGGTACCGGGCCAACCTAAGTAATGCTCGGCCACGACGCAAATACATCATCCCCACCATGTAGCCTGTAACCATCGCCATTTTTGCCGTCCCTTCGGATCCTCCTTTCTATCCATTCATCTCGGGGGCAGGACCGAGTTTAATGCTGTTGATAGAATTATTCGGCTCGTGTCGAGTAAGCTTCGCGATACAGACATGATTGATACTGTATCGTCAAGAATTACACACTATTACACAGCATGTTATTCATCTCCTTTCAATCGAAATAACATCCTATTTTGTTCTTGTCAATGTATGTACAGCCGGTATAAATAGATATAAATTGTCTCCTTGTTTGACCAAATAAATGAAGTACGAAGAAGTTCTAGATCACTGATCACTGATCAAATGATCACTTTTTGTGGAACATTATGAAATTGTCTTGAAGTATCCCTTTAAAATCGAGTCCATTCTGTTTGGGGTGACAGTCAGATTTTCAAGTAAGTTCGTGGTTTAAAGATTACTCTGTATCTCGAGTTCTATTGCCTATTTTTACTAAAAAATTAAGTGGTCGGATGTGCAAGAGAGTGCTTGTTGATATCGTTGATTATGAATAATTATTGTCATGGATCGAAATCGATCGATATTACATGATGTGGGGAGAGTTGCGCATCGCTGCTCAGTCTGGTCGCTGTCAGTCGGGCCAGAGTGGCCGACAGGAGCGGTTGGGCTCCGGGACCAGGAGGACCAGTGTCGCAGGAATTGACCAACATTGGTTGATTTTTCTTCTCCTCCTTTTCCAACTTACACTACCCCATTCCAGCACCATGAGCATACTCTAACATCTTCTACCCGTAGACTAGTTACGTATTAATCTGTTTATCAGAGAGAGGGAGGTGAAAATTGTATTCCCCTCGATTTTCTCGATCTGGCCACACTGAAGAGGACCAGGAGGACCGCTGGTCTACCCTGGTCTACACTGTCCTGGGCAATCGGTATTATCCTTCTCTTTGTAAGAACTTCTAATATCTTACGAATAGAGGATAATATCGAGCTGCACACTTCGTATTTCTGTTAATTTATGTAAGAATAATATATTGAAAGATGTTCAATGAAGATTCACGTTCTAGATTCTAGGTATTATTAATTCAATGTATTATTTAATCTGATTCATATTGTCTAACGCTCTCGTGGATCTAGTTCCAACATTTATCGTTCGCCAGCGTAGAGGGCGTAAGAAATCGAGTTGTTCTTACGGATGTCGGTATTTCAGATCGTCAGACAGGAAACCCTGTATTGGTCTACTCCTACTCCTCGTGTGTGTGTTGCAATGTCTGTACGGATCTTAAGTCTGTGGTATAGTTGATCTGTACTGCCATCTGTTTCACTGGTAAAAACAATACTCGCTATTTGGAACAAGAATTTCTTTCGTCACATTGCAAACGAGACTATGCACGCAAACTTTTTCAGAATAAAAGCTTGTAGTGGAAACTGGAAAAATTTCGTTTACTGAGAAAAATTGGCCAAAAGATTTTCATTCCTCTTCACATTTTTCGGAATTCAAGATAGTACAGTTTGAAAGTATAAGAATAAATTCTCCACTCTGTATTTTCTACCATTCAGTCGAATTTTTCTTTATTTTCTTCTTTCATTATATTAATTTTCTTTTTTATACTAATAAAATTATACTGTGCTAATTCTTCAAAATCGCACAATGCTCAGCAGTGTATGCAGACAAATGTGCGCGAATAAATAGTCACTGTCACGATCGCTTAGGCTAATTATGTTTGACAAACATAAACGAAGGTGTACGAGTTGCCTTGTTTAAGGAGTCGTAAAACAGCGCGACGCTGCGGCCAGAGCTTACGTAAATAAATAAATCTCTTATGTCCGAGGGATTTCATTTAAGAAGTACAGTCCGTAAGCATGCATTATATACATAGAACGCGGCTGTGAACAGAATCCAAGGTGAAACACGAGGAATCATCGTCTCCGTGTGTTGTTACGACCCTTAATCTGCGGCTCACAACATGGACTCATCATTTCCTGGGGCCATGATCCCATCGATCACACTTAACAAGTCCGTTATGTCACGCGTTCCCGGAAACTCAAACAATAATTCTGCCCATAATTATCAAGGTGTTCCACATCATATATTTCTTTTTTCGAATAATGCATCCAATCCCCTTTGAGCATTCGTAAGTTCTCGTTCTACTTTCTAATATAATCTAATTCGTTCAACCACGTGCCACGACAATTAATTCTCAAATTTGTGGCTCAGAACAAATCGATAATCATCTTAAAAAATTATTTCCCGGATTTTCCGGGATATTCTGCGTTTTAGAGACGATGATCGAATAAGCAGTTATAACAGATCCGCAAGCAAACACGGAAGTTGCAAAGACAGTGTAAAAAACTCTGCCTCTCGTAAATATGAATATCGTTTCTACAAGATCTGATGAAACTGTTACAATTGGTTGCGAGAGATGATGGATCTACGCATTGTCAAACGAGCTTTTTCCGATCCATCGATCCGTATACACATTATAACGGTCTCCGACCATGGATCCAAGACACGCAGAAGATTTACCGTTTCCTTGCTCACCTTTCAAAGTCTGATCTGAATGATTCCTGTGATCGGGAAAGGCAGAATCGGAACGCGCCACGGCTACTGCTGCCATAATCGGGGAATGAAGTTTTCTAACCCGAGCCGCGTTTCGCGCCTCTGATGCATTTTAATCAGTCATAACGGATGATTATGCAAGGGTGGAGGTTGTGCAACAAGGTTTTCAGTCTCGTAGTCAATACTATGCTAACGAGCTTACACTCGTTTAAGAGGGGCTCACGCGTTACGAAAATTCAGCCTCGAGGACCAGTGTCGCAGATTGTCGTCATTGTCATTATCCTCCCTTTCACTTTTTATTAATTGTGGATTATAGATTTTTATGCCAATTCAAAATTGGCTGCTACAATCCATGGGAAATCTTCCTTTTTATTTAAATTTTACCAATATGTATTTTTCATAAATGCGTGCAATTCGCCGTATAATTATGGAACTGTGAATTACCAGGTAAAATTTTCTCTATCAACTCCGAAGAACGGGAGTCAACTATTTTGTCTATTAATTTTTCGTACCTGTTATAACTTCATTGTTGATTTTTACTGTTGAATTTAATCTCAATTAAAGGAATTCTCGCAATCGTTGGCTGGCAAAAAAGGAAAATTAATTGATTGTAGATAAGAAAATGAGAGTACAAGGGATAACATGGCATTTACTCTCCCCACTGTGTATGCGTGGGTATATATCTGCGCTGTAGCTTCTGATTGGTGAAATGCAATGGTGACACCTATTTTACCGATCGAATGGAGTAGGCGATGTAATTATAGTGGGTTGAACGAGTTGTTCTCCGGTGAGCATGCTAGCGATATTATAGGTGCTTAGCTTAATGTATAATCAATGAATGTTGACTACTTACCTCGCAGTATGAAATATAAAATAAAAGCAACAGTGATGGAATAAAATTAAGTTCAAGCTTAAAAGTCTTATATTTCTCTCATAACGGACAGCGGATTTTATGCAATTTATGACAAAAAATAAATAAAAACAAACGAGAAGAAAGAAAATAATGTATTTCACTCTAGATGATTGCAAATCATCCGCTGTCTACTCGTAACTATCATAATAGTGATGGAGTCAAGGATCCAGATCCAATTCGTGTAATCAATCTCCGCGAATCAACCGAAACCCAGACGATCCACGTTAGCGACGACTAAAAAACAAAGAGGCGACCGTAAGAGTGAGAAATCACGCGGAAAAATACGCAACAAGGTCGCCTTGAGAACGCAAAGGGGCCCCCGGTCGATGAAGCCTAAAACCCTAGAAATTCGCATAATACATGTCGCATTGGCTTCCTTATAAAGCTTCCGGTTTTCAATACCAAGGTCCGCAGTGCTGGCAGAAGCTTCGTGGAAAAGAGAACCAGCACCGGCAGCTACCATCGCGTGTCACCCCAACATCATCGAGAACGTCCCCGTTCGAGAGCGCGACGTTAAGGGGGTTTTGTGCTCTCCGCGGTCTTACTTTTTGTGCCCGTACGTCTTTCTACGCTTTAACGACTCCGAGAAAAGCCTCCTGGGAGCCGAGAGTGAAAGTTCAGTGAATCAGGCGTATTTCAAAGGAAGAAGAAAATTAGGAGAAGACAAAATAATAATATTGCGGAATCGCTTCCTGGGAAAAATCGCACGTTACACGCTCGGCGCGCTGTCATTAGCGTTCTTGTCTCTACGCTGGCAACGGACACGTTGCGACACCGTAGCTGCGCCGAACCGACAACTGCTAGCCCGAGTGGAATGTAGTGCCATCAATTTTCGAAGGAACTAATTCGCAAAAATATACGGGTCCCCAGAAAAACCAGAAGTTCAAGGAAACAGGGAATTTTTGAAGATCGGAGTTCGAAAAAATTGGCACAATGGCCCTCAACAAACTCTTTCTTGTCGTTATTGGCATGATCTGTGCGTGCACCTGCGGAGGACGCACGGAATGCGGAAGTCACGCGCAGATTTCATTGTTGACTAGCGTCCACGACGATCCATCCTGCAGGAAACTGTCGCCCAGAGGCGTCCTGCTCTTCGAAGCCGCGAAATTCCTCGCAGAAGTTCACAACAACAAGTCTGCCGGATACGATATCGGTATTTCTCACATTCTTGCCGCTTCCGGTTCCTATTATTCCGAAAAATCGGTGATACGGTTGCAACACGATTTCGTTTGTAGACAGTGCCGTTGTGCTGAAGAGTTTTCATGATTACCAATTAAAAATTCAAGTAGAACGTTGTGATTTAAAAAACTGCCTTTTAAAATTTCTTTCATCTCTTTCGGCAATTATTCGAAAATGTATGAGAGATCATTGCGAACTGTATTTTTACCTGTTTATAGAATTGACCGTCCAGGACACGTGTGGCAGCATCGCAGGTGCTTTGAAAGCGGGGATGAAAGCTCTCGTTGGGGCGGACACCAACTGCTTGCAAGCCCCTTACTTTTTAGGTAATAATTAACATTTCATGATTGTTCTGCTGTTTTGTTCCCAATATAAAATAATTCCGGAGAGTGTTCTGCTCGCCCTGTATCGAGGTGACTTCGTTCCGCAGGAATTATTGGGCCGGACACTGCGACAAATGCGGAAGCCGTACACAAGATAACGTCAGTACTGAAAGTGCCGCATATCGTGAGGCGGCAATCGAATTCTCCGTTCCTTCATCATCTCACCAAGGAATCCGATTCTTATATTGTTCAGGTAACCATCCGCGATATCGTCTATCCAAATGAAAGATTCATACGGTTTTTCCACTCCTTCGTTAAAACAGTAAAACATTAAGAACAATCCTAACGCATTAATCTAAATTCACTTGAAAATGAAAATCGATTTTACATGTTACACTATTGTACACAGTTTTCCTGGATCAATTTAAATTCAATTACAGATAAAAATCTTTCAAAGTTGCACAGAATAAATTTTCATTTGAAATTGTATTTAGATGTGAGAATCAATGCTTCAGCATTAAGGTTCGAACATTGTTCAAGTTAATTGCGAACGGACTTAATCATCGTCGATTGTACAATTATAAAATGGTCCTGAGTCGGAGGGAATAATTGTGAATCTACTTCTCCTTGTATGAATGCTTTTCATCGAGTAGAACGATTTTTAATACTCTTTAATATTCTTCAAGAACCGTTCGTTATTAATTACGGATTTCCTTCTGCGCCTCGCGCGAATCCTTTTTATCGGTTCATCTTTCTAGAACTCGCAAACGCTCGTTTGAAATTAGCTGCGCTGGCACGTCCGGATTTTCTGTTCCAGGGAGCACTGAAGGTCGCGGAGTCGCTCAAGTGGAAGTCGTTCTCGTTGGTGGTGAACGCTGACGAGGATGGCGAGGACGACTCGCAAAACATCGCCAAAAAGTTGACAATGGCTGCCATTGAGAAGGGTCTCTGTGTTCTGGTCCACGATGGCGACGATGACGGTATTGCCCTGCCTCCCTAATCATTAATTATACATTTGCGACACCGAAGGGTTCTTTTAATCCTGCAAAATAATTTTCGCTACCTTCGCGTCAGTGTATTATTAATCATTTCAATTTGAATGCAGATTTGACATCGCACATCATACACGTTGGCAAACCAGAAGACGGATTCTTCGGCAAACCTGTCAATGCTACGGTGCTCGTACTGAGCGAGGGACACCTCGATGATCACCTGAACCGTGTGAACTCCACGAACACTATTGTTCTTGTCGAAGACGACAGGTAACACTTTCAACATCGTATCTAAATATTTTTAGAAGATCCACCAGGAAAATATTTATTTCAGAAATATCTATCTGCATTTTATCAATTTTTGCACCGCATAAATAGATACAGCTAAATTCTTTAATAATCTTTGAGTCGAACGAATTTATTTTCTCCGCATTCAGCAGTAAGATCGACGTCGAGACGTCCGACGTCCCATCTGAGCCCCGTCGTTCAATTTAAGTCGAGACCAGTCGATTGCTCCGGTATCCCAACGCGCGACGCTTCATCGTTTCGGTAATCCCGGATTTCCTATATTCTTCTCGTCAAATGATCCCTCGGAGGCGTTCCATGCGTCCTCTACCATCCCCCAGATAAGTCCATTATGATCCCGATTATGGTTGGCACAGGGGAACTTCCGGGAACATAGGAAACAACGGGAAAATGAAATATTGCTGACACGATCTAGGGTAGATCGATTTAAAGCTTACAAAGTGGTAACACTGACGTTGTTCATTTGATTAATTAATGTGTTCGACGTGCAACAATCAGTTTCAATCGAATTTATATTTCACGTTCAACAATCGTATCGATTAACTGAACGAACCTCTGACTGATGAATGAAAAGATCGAGATTCCTCGATTTTAATAGTATTAGGTTCGAGGGAACAAGTTGTTAGAAATATTGGAAATTATTATAAATGTTTTCTTTTAAGTGTGACAGAACTTTCCCGCCAACTTAACAGATCGACAGGTTAATGATCGAGAAGATTTGCCCGTCACTCCGTCATCGAATAAAATAGCGGAGATCGATCATTATGCTTGAAATTCCCCGTAGATTCATTGCTATGCCTCCAACCGTCGTTTAAGTTGATTAAATTGATCAAGACTGTTTTATCATTCGATCACTGGCTCGTTACACGATCAGTAGCCGTGTTCGAGTCATCTCTATCGACGGATCGATCGTTACGTAACACTTAACTGTTAACAACAAACGCTTCTCCCCGCAACAATGGACGACGTGCTGGTCAATTAACGGTATGACTCGTCGTTCATGCAAAACAGAAATACTTCTCGGCTATTTATAAATAATTGCAACTATAAATCTCGACACGTAACAGAACTCGGTTTCCACAGAATAATCAGGAAAACACGTTTCTACTATATCGATGGGCCGACTAAAGTAAAAACAAAAACATGAACTACGACTCACTGTTTGATTTCCTGTTCGTGATCGATCCATCGAATGAAAATCGAAAGTGTGCGATACGGTCGGAAAATTCGTAAGATAGTTGCGGTACACATTGCTGGTTTCTTTTCATGTATACATACACTGATATCGATCAAGGCTGCTACCGATCGATTTCTACGAAACGGGGAAACCGAGTTCCTTGTACGGTCTGGGATATACAATGTGGTAATAAAGTGTTCGGAACAGTTCGATTTTCAAATGTTTTATATTTTTCTGGTAGTTCGAATGTTGTTCTTATGGAGGATCTTTTTAAACATATTTTAGTATCGTAGAGATTGACATTTGAGTAGGAACATCTTTTTAGCGACAAGGTGCTTAATGTATTTTTAAATGTTTTTGTTCAAAACAGAACACAAATTCTGACCAATTCTCGCGACCGAAATGCGCGCGATCAATTTTATTTTATTATGCAACGGACACTTTCGTCCTTCGCTCTGAAAGGAATTAATGAGAGCGTAACGGCACAAAATTGTCCAATCCCACCGCGCAGCTCGTAAAATGAAGAGCATAGTCATAGAAATGTGTATCGATTTCGCAATTTTTTTAACGACCATGGAAAATTGCGAATAAAATCGACGCGTGAATATAACGATCGAATTCTACACCACCGTTTCAAGTTCTACAATCTTCTACCATTACATTTTATTCGCGCGTAACCTTCAATTAAATTCGATTCCCTTTTTATTGCCAATCTTTGGAGAAAAAGAAAAAGCAAAACTAATTTCTCCTTGGCACACAAAGTGGATATTAGTCAAACGTTTTTCATTCTGCCGAGTTCATCCGATGACTGGAAGGAAAATAAAAATAATTTTGCAGGATTTTTCAACGAACACATTTGTTTGCAATCTTCCACTGTATATATTCACATATTCACATATATTCACTACAACATATAAAACTGGAACAGCGATCTACATTCTACGTTTGTTTCACTCTACTTGGAAGCGGTGCTCTTTGGAAAATATTCATACAGGGTGTCTCAAAATTCCTTCAATATCCGGAAATGGGAGCTTCTTGACTTCAATTAAAGTAAAATTTTCCTTTGCAAAAATGACGTTCGTGGCTTTGTTTAGGAGTTATTAACGAAAAACACGGACCAATCAGAGCGCGGTTACAGCGGATTGATTCTGGCTCGGCCAACGGCAACGCCACGCTTAGTGGAACCTGTCGCCGAGTCGGATTCCGCCGCTGTAGCCGCGC
The DNA here is from genome assembly GCA_028455615.1 of Lasioglossum zephyrum. NCBI lineage: Eukaryota > Metazoa > Arthropoda > Insecta > Hymenoptera > Halictidae > Lasioglossum > Lasioglossum zephyrum. The sequence goes on along the minus strand of CM052328.1, from coordinate 13,684,041 downwards.
TACGATTGGTCCGTGTTTTTCATTAATAACTCCTTAACGAATCGGCGGACGTCATTTTTGCAAAGGAAAATTTTACTTCAATTGAACTCAAGAAGCTCCCATTTTCGGATGTTGAAGGAATTTTGAGACACCTTGTATATCGAATAGTGTAAAGCTTAACGCTGACATATTGAACTTTCGAATATTAATGTCAGTGGACGCTATTAATCGTACAGAATATAAAATTATGAAAATTTTTTTGGGGACGATTGTTAGAGAAAAATTAGATCTTGTAGAAACAGTAGTAAGAGAATAGGTGATTGTAGAGCACCCCGTGCAATAATTATTGAATATGAATGCCTTCCATTTTGCATTCTACGGAGTTTGCTATGGTTAATTGATTCGTCAGGCATGCGGTAATGACGTTTAGAAATGTATGTGTAATTCACAACTGGGAGAGCAACTATTGTCCACGGTTGGTTAAAATGCGGTCGTGCAGGAATAACCAACTAATGAGCTAATTTGAAAAAATTGCCTCGGAACGGCCACTATTATTCACAGCGTTATTATGCATTTGGATCAACGCGCAGACAATGTGTCGCACGCAGCATTCGCACATGCGATTTTACTTTTTCTGTTTCTACTTGGAAATCTTTGGCAGAGAACAAGCACGTTCTGAATGGCATCATGCAAAAATTGTGATTGCCAACATTGTCAACATTGATATACGTGTTCCGATAAGTTCGACGTATTCGGTCCAAACCAGGTGAAAAAAGGGGAACGTATTATTACGCGACAAGTTATAATCATCATAAACACCGTGGTCCGGTAGTTGTTTATGTTGGCACGCCAACGTCGATCCAGCAAATCTATCATACTCTGCGCAGTAGAATTACCTGTGAACTGCTGCTAATATGAAACAAGCATCCGCCATTTTGTTGTCTATTACTACATCTTGGGACATCGACTTTGACGGACGAGTGACAATAAATGCCAAGTATAGTTAGAGCATTAGAACGAGTTAATACTACGTCTTTGAATAGTTTCGTCATTTATTATTAGAGCTAAACGAGGTTTAATTTTAGGTTAATGAATTCAATTTAAGATTCCATAAATTATCGAGCGTGCGTGTAGCGGAGATGTTGTCATTTGACTGATAGACTTGCCTATGTGTAACGAATTCCGTTGCGGTGCAAAGAAATGGCAGTCATTGCTGCATCTCCTTGTAATTCTCCGCGTCAGTTTGACATTTACGATCCGCAGATGTAGGCAACGAGTATTGCTGTTTCGGAATTTCATAAATTCTGGAATTCATTTTTACTTTATAGTTACGAACGTGTTACTTCTGCTATTTAGAATATTTTCAAAAACATTTCTATTGAAGAGTTGGCATTATCTTAATTTATAAATAGACTGCGGAATTTTATGCATTTATGGCATTTGTAATTTTTCAAAAAATGCTGGAACGTGAATTCGATAGAATTTAGCATGATTTTTATTTATTCCAGATCTACAAAGGCTACTATCGCGGTAAACAAGATATTATTTAATTCTACTTTCTTAAACTTACCTACAAAAATTGAAAATTGTATAAACATCGAAATCTAGGAGATGTACAAAAATCCTTTCTGGATTTTCAATCGTTACCTCTAAGAAGGCGTCTTTGGTGAACAATTTAGGCTCGGCTTTAAATTTTTGTTTGATCAGATATCTTCTATGGAACTGACCAATACTGAGTGTCCACACATACACGTAAACGTGAATGTACGCAGCACGAGGCGCGTCTGAGCGACACATTTTTAATCAAACTGGTTGTTAAGCAGTGTCATTATTATTCATGCGACACGTTTAATTTTGTAATTATCAGCTTCTGTATATAACGCGAATCGTGATAGAAATATCGATGGTTATGTGAACGGTACACGCGATTACCGAGTTCATTGGTACATACCTGTCGCGCCTGTTATCTTATTAACAAATCGTCGCAACTGAAAATCCCCTTCGTGCCGCGAATCGCCGATCTCGAACCAATAAGATCGTTTCTCCCACTGTGCGTTCGATAAATTCATTTTATAGATCTTCCAATAAATGTGTCTATTACCCCTAACTGAAATATTCATTATAAAGGGTGATTCTGGGAACTTAAAGTAAATAATAAACTTCCTACAGCCTTATTTTTTTTTAATGAGGATTAACAAAACAATTGGGTTGTGTTAAAAAATAAAGTGCAATTTCACGTGGTAGGTGCATCGACGCATCCACATAATGTTAGGACGTATTATATGATTTTTTCTTCTCTCATATATTTTCTGTTTTACATAAAAGAAGAGTAGTAACTTGTCCCAGTTCCCGGAATCACCTGTTACATTATTTCCATACCGATATAATGATTTCGGTATGTCTCAGAAACGAATTCGCTGGACTGGAGGCGAGAGTCGAGAAGTCAAAATGGTGGTCCAGCAAGGACACCGGAAAGTACGATGCCGAGGAGCTCAGGGAAGTTAGGTGGCTCGAGGACGCGATAAAGGTCTACGCAAAAGCATTAGACACGCTGTGGTGAGCATGCTGATTTGATTACTCGTTAATCACCGACTCTTGTAGAAAGTTAAAGCCCGGTTTGACAGTGAAAAATCTGGAGGGAAAAGAAACCGAAGATTTTTCTCACAACATCGCGGTTAATTGACAGGAGCTATAACTTCATTAGCGAATGTACATGTTAATAAATTGTCAGCGTTCGACTAGGCTCGACATTCGACTGTCACGTCGATCGCACTGTACAAGTCACAACTCGTTAGCCGAACATGCAAACTCCATTTTATGTTCCTGCGAGTGCAAAATCATCCTTTCTGCATTATTTTTCTTGGAATGGCAAATATTTATCAGTGTTTAGAAAGTTACTAGACTGAGGATCTTTATGCATTTATGGCCTCTGAAAATGTTCGAAAAATGCAATTTAATACTGGTACTGAAAATCAAATTTGATTTGTTTCCACTCCCTTAGAATTTGCCTAGAAAAATTGAAAATTGCATAAAGATCCGCAGCCTACTGATGACATTCTCTATGATACACTAGCAAGAAGAAGAAATGCAAGAACCAGGTGAACCCGGTCGACTGGAACAACGTCCTGTCGAATGTCCTGGCAGAGTACACGAAGGACTCGCAGAACGCAGCGATGACCCTCGACATCTCTATCAAGAAGAAGGCAAGCGATCTGATGCGCCTTGGTAGCGTTGTGGTGCATAAGAATAAGGCATCGTTACACTGGGGAGACGACGATTCCAAAGATGACGATGACGATGACGACGACGACGACGATGACAAAGATAACGACAACGTGATGCCTGCTCTCTTCAAAAAGCTAATCACTAAAGAAAAGGGAACGAAGACTGGCTGCGCCACGACTGCCAAAGAGATCAAGATGCTCCACGAAGAGGACGACGATGCTGCGCAGGTTTTGGTGTCTGAGCTCGACAACAGCGAATGGTGGACCATGGTCAGTTGATATTGTTAAGTCGTTTCGTTTTCTCAAGGGAAGATGAAAGGCTATTTTTCACCATTTAGAGCAAGTTTTACGATATTTTCGAACCATTCGGATGAATTTCAGGTCGGCACGGTGAGCGGCGTCGGCGTTGCCATGTTCGTCGTTGGCATTCTCGCCGTTTACGTGGTCTACTCGAATATCCGAGGTCCAGCGGCACCGAAGAATGTTCGCATCGAGAGAGACACAAGCCTAAGACGTGTAGGCAGTGACAGGGAACCGCCAGTCCGAGCCCAGAGGCACGCCCGTACCTTGCAGAGGAGGGATAGCAACCGAAGCATCAGGAGCACTATATCTGAAAAGAGCGTCTGAAGCAATCAGCGACGTAAACAGCATCCGAGATCGCAGCAAGTCGAACAGTTTTCCGGATTAGGCAACTCCAACGACCTGTCCAATACACGTCTAAGCATCGTCGAGCCTCGATCGATTCGATTCTGTTCGACTACGGCTGATTTAATAATCTTGTTGATCCACCGACTCCAAACATGTCCAAACCGGGTGGTAAACTCTGCGGAGCACGGCTGGGTCGGCTTGATTTGCCTCGGATTTGCTACTATCCCCTTCATTGAGATTCAATTTAGATTGGTTTTGTTTGATTCGGTTTGATTCTGTTTCATTTTGTTTGATTTTGGTCGGTTCGAACAGGTTTTTGATTCTGACTGGTTCAGTTTGATCTGGTTTGATTTGAAACCATGTTTTGTGTTTGATGTAATCTGGGTTTGTACGAATGCACTTGTTTGATTCGGTTCGATGTAACTTTAACAAATCCTTCTTGATCTCAAACTTGAATAATTCGACTTGGTTGGCTTCGGTAAATTGATTTCGATCAGGTTTCTCATTCGTTAATTCCTTTCGATTTAACCTTTTTACGTGCGATAACAATATGAGAAAAAAAAATAGCAACACGAAAGAAAATATCAAAAATATACCCACAATTTCCAACCCCAAAGACAATGAAATAAAGACAAACGAAAAAAAAACAGAAAAAGAAAATGTGCAAATATTTTATCCGAAGGAACCAGTTATAAGTTCCTCAACAATCTAGTCAAGAGATAACAATAACTCACGAACGCCAATTTTTGCTGTTCAATCAATAAAAATAAAAAACAATTCTCTACATATGTAGGTATATATCTTGAACTTTAATTGATCCACTATCTTCTCGAATAAAATACTATTCTAATTAAGATTAAGTTAAGAATATAAACATTTAAGTGACTGTTAATCATCGTAGAACATAGTGGATCAAGACGAAGGGTATGTACAACAGATTAATGTTAATTTCAAGCGACATGTGCATAAAGGATTGATTAGTTCGATCTCATAGGATATTCGCAAAAAGGATATATACTGTACAGCATTGATTAATGATCATTCTTTGTGGCGTGTTCATGGCCCCTGTGTTCGCGTGTGCACACGTTCCAGCATAGGCTAACTGTTTCAAACGACCGATGAGCATGTTATACGACGGATACATATGTACAACAGCTAATCAATAATAAATTCAATAAAGGTAATCCACAGACGAACTGGAGTCCCCGTGTAATAGCGCTTAATGAACTGCCAAGCTGTCCGACAACTTTCACGAGAATCGGTGATCGATGATGAACGAACCGCCAACAGGAAATCAGATCGAATCCGTGGCAATTTGTTAGCACGTAATAGGGCCTGCATAATTTACACTACACACGAGCAATGAAATAATCTCTCCTCGATGAATGTATTCATTTTCATTCACTTCTGTTACTCGTTTAAAATATTCAGTAAAGTGTAGAATATAAAATTTGACAGAATTTAGTAGAAACTCTACTACGTTGGAAATAAGATTCTATTTTAATCCACTGTTTTAAAATCCATATTTATATTGTCAGATTACAAACGCATCAAATTTTATTTCATTTAAAAAAGAAAGACGTAACATTCATATTTGTTAGACTTTCAAATACGGCAAGGGGTTGAAAGAAGAAACTGTTTCAGTTTATTGAAGCTTACCCTATAAAACTAATAGCGTAGAAAAATTAAAAAATTCCATAAACACATCCGCAGTGTATTTATGATACAGAGTCTACACGTTTCCCTCGATCCTGAACATAATCTCTGAATATATAATACTTGAACATCCAAAAGAAGGGAGGGTTGCCAGTCAAAATGGCACTTGGCGGAATTAAGAGTATAAAGGGTGACTAGCGTGGACGCAGCGCAGTAGGATGCAGTTTATGGTTTTATAGAATCGGCCTTGAGATTTCTTTTCAATTTCGAGACTATCGGCCGCGAAACGAGACGTCCAAGTGACACTTCCGGCAACGAGAACGTGTGCAACAACCGCGCCGGGGCGATGTTGCCGCGGATGTGATAAATTAAGATTGTAAAATAGGGTTATGCACACAGCGAGGAGCGATGCACACAGCGAGCAGACACCGACTATTGTTCTCACCACTTGACCCAATCAGACGTTCAATCAAGGTTACGTAACACGCAAAATACTCGATCGCGTCCGACGATCATCATCGAGGGCCGTCTGCACTTTTGGAAGTGCATAGCGTGCGAAAATCTAAGGTCGATGGCGTGCATTCGAATTGCAAGTAAAATCACAGTGGAAAATCGAGGAGGAAATAAAATGCAGGTAACTAATTTTTATATTGGTAAAATGAATTACAAATTCGTAATGGACTACAAAAACGATTTATAAATAAATAATAAAACGAGAAGAGAAGAAACTCGCGAGAATAGTTACGGTGATTTTCCCCCACTTGCCTGTCGTCAAGTTGCGTTGGATCAATCGTTCCACCAGTTCTCGAAGAATAGTCGGTATAGCACCGCCTACTGACTGAATCATTCGTTCACTGGTCAGGCAACGACCTTTGAAATTCTAAGAGACTACGTCAACGGAGAATACGCGACTGCAAGAGGAAAACAATTGCCGGGGGTTCCCACTTTCTTTAGCGCGTCACGCATACCGCGCTTCGTAGTCCCTAAGTCAAGAGGGATCTTTGAACCATGACATTTCAAATGTTGTTATTGTTATCGATCGTATGATTGTTAAAACAGAACAAGTATTAACGATTTCGGCGCAACGGTTCGATCAAATAAACACTATAAAGCAATTTTACAAATTAATTTTAAATTTAATTTTTTACAAATTAATTAAATTTTTAAACTCTCAACGTTTCACATTTCACTTTAAAATGCGTGAGTCGGTAGAAAATCGAAACAAAAAAAAATGTTTCTAAATGAACAAAGTTAGTATTTATGCAGAAATACGGGTTAGATAATCCGCTGGTTACCGCTCGGGTAAATATTCATAAAGCATTGAGGTGTTTCAGAAAGAGATGCAGATCTTTCCTTAGATATGGAAATTACGCGTTGTCGTGTGCAATTAATAATCTACGCAACGGCTTATGGAAATCGTGTTGAACGCAACGCAATATTGGAGAAGCTGTTTCGTTTTTCCCGGGAAACGTCAGGAATTATCCTGGATTTTGGACGAGCATGAACGATAGATCCGTCGTTCTTATTCGTGGAGAATTAACACAGATCGTTATCGAATCGAGGTATCAATCGCCCGCAGCTAGTCGTTAGCTGGATCGTTAGTATGATTACAAAAAAGCAACGGCGATGCCACTAACGAGAAAAACTGGCAAATTAGCCACGAGGAAATCGGTAATTAGACGCGTATATTGTTGCAGATTCGCATCGCTGTAAATGTACATTGTCTTTCAATAGTGCAAGACGTGTTATCCTTTTTTTACTCGTTTAACCGTCACATTGTTGAATTGGTAATACGTGCCTGCAATCCTTCCTCGTCCTGAATGATTCATACAGTCATTTTTCACTTTCATTTCACGAATCACTTATACGAATCACCTTCGCAACATTGTGTGACTGAAAATGTTTTTATTTAACCAATTATATCATTCCGATCGTCTTACATTTACAAATTGATTACATTGTTGCAATGTTATATTGCCTTTGCAAAAGTCTCTTTCTTATCGAGTTCTTTAACTTATATTAAACTCGCAACATTGTACAACGAAAGTTTTTTATGAACTTTCTTCGGTGAACAGGTCATTCTATTTCACTGAAAACACTCTAATTGACCGATTATTGAATTCCTCCGTATTATTAAATGTGCCTGGGTTGAAAAGCTGCAACTCCGTTCGATCAGCAAGGAAGCATAATGCGCTTTCATTGTAAAAATGGATTAATCAGAAAATGGTTATAATGAGAACACATATCTACACAGAATATTCATACATAAGAAAGAAAACGAATTGGTAATTACTTTTAAATAAGTATTTCATGTACATCTTCGTACATCTTACTTAAAAATATTTGATATGCAAAAGGGTGAGTTCGGAGCGTAAAACTTGTATTGTACGGTCTGGGTTTCTATCCGGGCAAGAACATGCGTCTCGCGATGACAATTAACGTGCGACCGCAGCCGTCGATTAACCAATTATCTACCGTCAGCCAGGTGAAAGAGGTTTAAAGAGCCGATAATCGTTCGCATAAATCTCCGAGACTGGTAGCCTCTAGCCGTTTCGATCTGTCGTAGAATTTCGAGTCAGACTTAATTGTCGCAAAGCTCGATCATGCGTTACAAGAGGGCCTTGAATGACGATGATCGTTTGACCGTGAGATCCCCCGCCGCGCGTCATTTTTCTACAGGAGAATCTGACCGCAACCATGTTTTTCCACGATCATGTTCTATTCCAATTTTTTTCTCCGAACGATTCCCACTTGTAATGAGCCAAAAAACGTTTCCTCGAACTTCTACCGAGATATCCAAAGCATATCCTGGACGTAAATGTACCAAGCTTGGATTCCCAATATTTGTTGACATGAGAGAATCTCAAGGTCTATCACGGTTCGGGATCGAATTAACAATAATAATAGTCGTTAGCAGAAATGTAAATGAAATTAATCCTGAAGATTTGCGATGTTTTTCGGTGATTAGGAAATTATGAAAAAAATCATGTCGGAAAATAGATATAACATTCATATTGAAAATTGTATCAGAGCAATAAATAAGAATCTTTGAGCTTCTGTGCACGATTTTCTACATTAATATAAGTAAATGTTTATATTAATGTTCACAAAGTTTGTTAGTAAAGTCCTTTACAGTAATTTTTAGGCATTGTTTAAGTAGCAGTTTTCTGTACCGTTTAGTTGACCTTAATAGAGCAGAACTAGCGAAGTCGGCCGAATACGGTGTCGAAATTTTTTGTTGTATCTAGGTCAAACTATACAGCAGAGATTCTGACAAAAATCAGCTGCAAAACAAGTGCTAATTCGCCTGCCACAATTTTTTAAAGTTTTCGTAACACCGTACGGCGGTGGATTGAATGGGCATTTCCAGGAGGGAGAACGTCATGTAAACACACGTAAAAACTATAAAAACACCTCGGAAATAACAGGCATTAATATGCAACTCTTAGGTTAGCCGGAAAAACTGCCAACACAATTAGAAGAGGTGATATATCATGAAAGTTTCATGAACCAAACGACAACACCTCGATAGCCGACAGAGACCGGGATCCCCCGGACGAATTCCGCGGATTCTGGATCACTCTGACCATTATCGGCCGGGATGATGACTTCCTGTGCAACTCGACTCGAGCTATAGTCATTCCAGAAGCGACCTGCAATAGTGATGCTGCTCTAGAAATCCAACGACGACTGGGGATTACCTGGACCACGTTTTTCCTCATAGCTGTGAGCTGTCTGAACAGTTTTATGGAAAGCAGATGTTTTTTGAATTTCATAAAACTGTAAAACCTCTTCTATGACGTGGTTGGTGCAATAACTTGCAAAAACAGGAAAAACTACACCGGTTTTACACAAAATTATTGCTCTCTTGGATTTACGTGTTTGTATTCTCCATATAAATATCCTTACGTGTTAAGTGACTGATAAGGAAACTTTGTGGAGACTCCTCGTCGACCCATGCAAACTTTGAAGTGCGTCAGTGCGTCTGTTAATCATTATGTAGTTCGAGTCAGAGTATTTCCCATTAGCTCATAGTTTTGCTTAATCTGCAACATTCTGCGAAAATTTGTTGCATATAGTTTCGAAGCAGTTTCATCTCTAAGCATGTCACAACCATTTTTACAATGCACATGTAGGTCTTCTCGATCCTCAACCTTTTGACTCAATCCTTTCTACACGTTCCAAAGATCAAGCCAGGATCTACACTGAATAAAATTGATTCTCCATTAGCCCATATTTTCGTATCATCTGCAACATTCTGCGAAAATTTGTTGCATACAGTTTCGAATTAGTTTTATCGAGAAAATCTAATCTTTTAATAAAATTGGAGGATGTGCGCATCGTAGTTGCACCGACATATACATGTAGAAATAATGAATCCGAAGTAATGAAAGGTTGCAGACTATCGTCGGATCATCTTGCCTTGAGGTTACGCAAGGAGCGATATTTATTAAATCAATCCACTGTAACCGGCCCGATCATTTTCTAATATAGCGTTAAGTAGACAAGGCGGACACTCAAGAATGTCATGGCAATTGTTGCAATGGCAACTCAGTCATATGAGCGTAAAGGGTAAATATATTTATTTACGTTCTAAATTTCTCTTATAATTTTTTCGATTAGCTGAATACTATCAAATTTCCTGTATTATCCACCTTAAAATATACAAACAGTGACGCGAATGGTATGGCAATTGTTAATTGCGTCTCAGAGTCACTCGGTTGCAAAGGGTTAATATATTCATTTTCGTTTTGAATTTCTCTTATGAGTTTTTCGATTAGTTAGGTAGTACCGAATTGCCTGTATTATCCACATTAAAGTGTACGAACAGTGACGCGAATGGTATGGCAATTGTTGTAATGGCGTCTCAGAGTCACTCGGTTGCAAAGGGTTAATATATCCATTTTCGTTTTGAATTTCTCTTATGAGTTTTTCGATTAGCTGGACAGTACCGAATTTCCTGTATTATCCACATTAAAGTGTGCGAAGAGTGACGCGAAAGAGCCCGTCGAGGTAGAAGGAAATACGAGAAAATCGAATAACTGGGTAGAGGAAAGACGCGGCGTTTGACGTCGACGGTGTCTGTCGAAGGGGCCACGCGTTGCAGCAACAGCGGCACAAAAGATGCAGAGATGGTGGTGGCAGGATGGGGGACAACGAACAATTCAGGGTCCTCGTAACCGGTTCCATATAAAAGCACATGCTCGGTTAACGGGAGGAGACATTCTCACCGAGTTAACGGGCCGGTGATGACCATCCGGTAAGGTCATCGAGTTTCGTCCCGGAGAACCAGGCTGCGTCTTCCAACAGGACCTGAGCCTGCTTAAAAAGCTACCTCTACAATTTCTGGAGAACCTGGTCATCCCACAGGATTCTACTCTTGCTCAAAAACAAAACAACCACCGCAAGACACCGTATTTTCGAATTTGAAAAATTAAAGTATTTTGAGTGCGATTTGGCCTGTGAAGTGGGAATCGTTCCGACATATTTTCGGACCTAGAACAGTTCAGAGTGCGACTATCATCCGGCTGAGGAGAAAGGCTGAGAGGATTCCCGACGATAAAAGACTTTGTGCGTTCGCGGGAAACACGTGCGGACGAGTGAAAGTTAATCCAGAATTGAACGGTGGTCCGGCGAGTGTACGAGACACTGGTGCATTCGTTTCTTTCTAGAACCATTCTTTGGGCTAGTATACTTCAGATAAGCGGACCGAACCTGTTGGATCACCTTTAGAGGTGAGTGAACCAGTCCCGAACCGATCGCGTCACGTCCTGGTGATGAAACGCCGGGCGTTGTGCCAAGGATGCAAATACCGAATCGATTCGTGGTTTCGTGTAGAATCGTGTTCCTGGTATTTAGAAAGTGTTTGGTGTTTGATTGGGACATTATTCCGACTGTGATTTATGCACTGGTTTACAATGCACCGATGCAACTTTAGAAACAGCATTCGGTTGCACTTTACTCTTTTGCAATAGGGATTTCTAACAAGTCGACCCGAGTCTTGCTTACTTCATTTGTATAAATGGTCAGAGTTGTTATCGATATTATCAGTTACTTGATAATAAAGTTTTCATCCTGCACATTCAGTTCCTTTCGGATCGAACAAATTTATATTCGATGCTAGTAGTATTTTATGTATTTATGGAAAAATTAATTAGGTCAAGTATAAAACGATTCAAGATTAAAATCATTCAGGAAAAGTATGCGTTGTTGGTGTGTATTGTAGTAGTACAGACGCAATTTTGATTTTGCATAAAAATACGCGGTCTACTGATCACTGTCGAACAAAATCGATTATACTCCCCTATTGGTATTCAGAAAAATCCCTTATCTCGTTCCGTACGGTACAGCGTTCATTTTTTCCATATTATTACTCCTCGAATTAACATTTAATACCATAGCACAGTGAAGCTGACGTCAGTACACTTGTTCCTTGCACCGTAATTGTCCGCTGTCGATTAATTAATAGAACCTTGATTGAATTCAATGAATTTTAATTTACAACCGTTAAAAGTGACTATTTTATATCGAAATTTAACTTAATTAGCTGACGTTTCGAATTAAGCGTTTATTAGCTAATGAACGATGAAGTAATTGCTGCTGTTTATTGAACCAGAGTTTTTAACTCGAAGTTAGTGGTTCCTATGGCTTCAATTTGCTTCTCAAAACTTACGAGCACCCATGACAACCGTTCGAGACTTTCATCTAACGGAACGCGAACTTTTCTTTGTGATACTTGCATAATGGACGGTGTTATATAAGCACCACACGCATTTGTATTTCATACTGTCAATTTCCGTTTGAGCGCACGGCCCCGTTCCGAGTCGAAAGGCGCGTTCTCCATGATTTTTCACCGGTTTTTCTTCTGCCCTGCCAATGACTGCACGGTTTTCCATGGTGTTGCGAAAATTCACTAAATAGCGATCAGAAAAATGATACAGGAATTTGCATGTATTGGTTAATTGGATAATTACCAATATTGGTTACACATTTTACCGAAGTGAATATTATGCAAAAGTCATCTGCATCTCCATTTCTATTATTATTATCACAGTGCAGCAACGTTGCTAAAATCATTGTTACATTCTTGGAAACCTATTGAGTAAGTGATTTTATAGACTTCTGCAACTCTTATCTAGTTTATTTCCCTATATATTAAGTTGCACTGGTTACTTGCTGGTTATTATCTGATAATATATTCTATGGCAGTATACATTGTTTTTGCATAATAATTATTCATAAACTATGCATAAAATTATGCATAAAATATACATAATAATTATGCAATATAAATTGATTACTTACATTGCAATAAGAAACACATTCGAAAGTGAACATCACCAGGTTTCTTAAAGAAACACCGATTCCTATGCGAGTGTAGGATGTTTTAACAGCCTTGTTGTCCTTCGTAATAATGAGACGTATTTTCATAGATTATTATAAAGTTTTATGCCTAACGCATCAACAGGCAAGATAGCAATGCGATATTAAAACCCTATTGCAAACTTGTGTTGTACACATCATAGGAGCTGAAATGAATTAACCGTACTTCAGGAAAGTATAGTTTTTTTACGTTGAAGTGAACGTACTGGTACCGGAGATTGTAATAACGGAATTTAAAGTATTGAAAGGCATTCGGCACTGACCGACGCGTTATAGCACGGGTTATTTCGTAGATATAAACTGTGAATAAATAACGCATTAAAATTTTCCATATCGAATATGTACGACATAAAATACTTGAATCTGAACTCAAACTAGTTCAGATGGCAATTCATTAGTAGACTGCGGATGTTCATGCAATTTTTAATTTTTGCGGGAATAAATAAAATCTTATTTTCAGTGTTAGAATTGGAATTTCATATTTTAGCTTTTTTTGAAAATTATTACCAGCCTTAAATGCACAAAGATGCATCCAATCATAATCTAAACTAAATGCGAAATATATTTTCCTGAATCGATTGTTCGCAATACATTTCTCAGCTTAAAGAGAATATACTCTTGTATACTCATACTTATTCATTATTACTTATATACTCATACTAGATAGAAATCTTACAGATAAAAATTGTTCGCTCAGTTTTCCTTTGTGATGTACACAGTTCAAAGCCACCTCGCGCACAATGTTCGTTGATGAGAGAGGATAATCTCCGGTGAAATCTAGCAGGAGCAATTACCCCGACACGGAATACATGATAATTTCGCCTATTCCTTCGAGATCGGCTCGTTTAGGCACGCGCCGCTAAGATAACTTTATAGACATTAATTACGGGCCGATAGCAATTTTTATCTCGAACAGTCAGATCACGAATTCATTGAAACCCACCAGTTCCCCATCAAATTGACCGTGAAGAACGATTAGCTTTCCATCAGCCAGCAGAAAACCAGATCACCTTAACTCTCTTTCTTTTCCGCCAGTCGAAGGTCGTATCCATTTGATTCGGCTGCAACCGCGATTACATTCTTCCGTAATTTGCTTTGTTTATCCGTTATGAAATCGGAAAGTTGCGTCCACCTTCTGACGTACCACCTAACAATTACTCTAACTAGCAGTGGAAATCATGTACAGGGTGAACGAAGAATCGTGGATTCTGGAAAACATGTTTCGATCGGATACAGCATGGTTTCAGGAGAGCTTCCACGTGATTACAACAACTATTTTGTGAAAAAAAAATTGAAAAAGCAATTTTTTAAATGTTATGATACTAACATATAGGTGTAAAGAAAATTACAGGTATATTTGTAAAATATTGACGAGGAAAAATCATGAAAAAAAGAGTTGGCAAAGAAATTTGCTATAATCACATAAAAAGATTTTCGATCGGACTGCTAATGACAAAGTAATCTCTAAACAGATTACGATTCGGGGTTCACTCTGTGTAATTTGCATAATTGTACAGATCTCTACAGTCACGTTTGAAGAACTTTAACGCCATTGTCCTTTATGGATATCCTGTCGTCATAGCTCCCTTGCGGCAGAAAATAACAGAAATACTGATCATCACCACGCGGAACGCATGACATTCCACGGTTTTCGTTCGTCGGGGAAATCCGCCATCAATCTCCCGTTAATTGGAGAAACATCGAAATGTTATTTACCGGCGGCAGTCGATCGGAATTTTAGAAAACGCTCGTAAATCACGAAATCCGATTCTGCTCGCATAAATTCTTAACACAACGCTAAGTAACGTGGTGCTCGTAACTAAAAAATTTATTTAGGTCGATGCCGTAAAAAGTTCCATGTAGACAGTTATGTAGAAAATGGAGTGTGAGTAACAGAATGTTAAGAAACCGAGATAGAGGATGAACGAGAGATCAGATTTCACTGATGATTAAAAAATTTCTCTGTACAGATGGGCAGCATTCTACAACAGTCGGTCTTAAAAGGCCGGCAAACCGACAGCTTCAAGGAGAAGGATTTGCTTCATAAATTATTCAGAGAGGCGGCGGAAAATTATTCCAATCAGCTAGCGATCTACCACGAAGGTACTGTCATTGGCGTTATTAGGAGGGAAAAATCAACAACCGGCAAAAAATTAACGGATTCCTAGCGCAAAAAAGTTGAAACGCGTAGAAATCAATTAACATTAATTACATGTCACACACTCTTTTAATAATACCCAGCAATTACTCCCCCTTTTCTCGCTTCTTTCAATCCTCGGCGCAGCCTTTTCTTCCCATTTCTTCATTCAAACGTGCTTGCATTAGTATTAGACTGCTGTTATAGGATGCCCGATTCTACAGCCAGCAGTTTCTACAATTAGACTCTTCGGATCGGAGTAATAATAATTTCCCTCTCCAATTTTTTACAGCATTTACAATCTTTCTAGTACGCGTTATCTTACTTGATGGCCTGGGACTTAACGAGTTACTTTTTCTCATACAGATCTTTATAAATTAGCGAATATATCTCTGTTTCTCACGTCTCTATGAATAATTGATTTTCCTTGGGCTAAAGCGATTCAAATACGTGTCTAATTATCCAGACTAATTTTTCTCTTTTTATAAATTACCTATTTTGACCAATAATTTGTTCTGTTGTCAGACGACTATGGGAAGGAATACACGACGTCCTATGGCGAATTGAATGATCTTACGAACGCGATCGCCAGGGTTCTTCGAAAATTCGAGAAACCAGAGTGCTCGTCTCAGTCATTGGTAGCGGTATGCATGAAGCCCTCCCATCGACTGCCAGTCGTGTTGCTGGCTATCATCAAAGCTGGAATGGCGTACTTGCCCCTGGACGTGGAATTCCCAATGGGTAGGATCAAACACGTTCTGCAGGAAGCCAGACCCCTAATGGTGCTAACAGAGAAAGGAGGTAAAACGATACACTCACTCTTTTTCTTTTTGTCCAACTGATTCGACGATTTATGAACCCGTATGATATCTAGCTTTCGCTGTTGGCAAGATTTATGGATTATCAATCTTGATCTTTTGATTGCCACCGACGTAATCGACGTAATATTATTCGACGTAATCGATCAAGGCAACACATAGACTGTGCTTCCGCTTTCAGAAAATATCAACACGCCAGATTTGTTCTCTGTCTGACTAGTATTCTACTCTGCATCTTTCAGAATTAAAAATTGTAAATCATAGTCATATACTAGAAATTTCAGAATTATAGTTTCAGAATATAATAGTTTCATAGCTATCTTGCATTCAATAAATAATCAGCCTCGTATAAAATAGGACGACTTTCGCTTGTCTGACCGATAATGTCATATTCTACTGTACAACTTTCTAAATCATTACTCCGCCGACTCCAATTGCCATGTTCACAGTGAACTGTATTTTCACTTTTAATAATCGTAAAAAAATGAGTAAAATTGTTTAGAAATTTACAGTGATTGGAAACGGCGCATTTTAGTGATCAATTGCATTTGTTGCAACACAGTGAAGGTCCCACAATTTCCAAGAACACCTTTCGAACCGGTAGAGCAGCTCGTTATTATTATGATCAAGCAACAAATAATTGGTTTTACAGGTATCCGTTAGAATCTTGATTAGATCGAGACTGCTATCGTCGTCCTTGGTTAGCGTAAAAATGTCACCGATTTGAGGTCAATCTTAGAACGTCCGCAAGCTATCGATTGTCTCGGGAATAACTTCCTGGTCATTTATCCCGCCTCGTTGACGAGACCCGTTAGCCCCAGTTAGTTGACAAGTCTAAACGCATGAAAATACAAGATACTTTAATCGGAACCGGCGATGAATCACCACGGTCGGGAAGTGAACGTTGATACTGCCGTAAACAATGTCGTCAATAGTACGTTTCAATTCGAATTTTCCAGCGGACCAATCTATCTACGATGGAACAATGACGATGACCTACGAGGAACTGGCTGAGAGAGCTTTACACGAGTCGAAGGACGATTTGGATCTTCAAGAGAGTCCTGAACAGCTTGCCATAGTCCTTTACACATCCGGCAGCACGGGAACGCCGAAAGGTATGGCAGAATATCGATCATTATCATTAGACAGTAGACATTAGTAATTTAAAACAGGAAAGAAAATTAATTTCTCCTTCACTCCAATTTAAAAAATTTGCATTTTGCATAAAAATCCCCTATGCAAATTTGAAATTTTCTCGATCAATAATTGCAGCAGATACAAATTCAATAAAGGGTTTTATCAATTCGTTCTTGACATGGATGCATAGCATCCGCAGTGTTTAAGCGTCGGACTACTGATCTTTATGCAAGATAGCAACTTTTTATAGTCTTCGCAAGAAGCAGGTGTTACTTCGATTCGAGACAAGCGATAAGTTCGCCAATTTTTCTATTAACCTCTAATTTCTTACATGAAGTGAATCGACTCAACAAAAAGTGATCCTCTAGCAAAAATTGTTAGGGTTTTTGTATTTCTTGAATCAGAAAGAGATTGAGGAATATCGTTTGCTGGTGACTATTTGCAGGAGTGCTTCTGCCACACGCGACAGTGCTAAACCGACTACGATGGCAGTGGCGAGAGTTGCCTTACGCACCTGACGAGAGCCACTGCGTCTTCAAGACGTCCTTGACTTTCGTTGACAGCTTGTCAGAGATCTGGTGTCCCCTTCTTCAAGGCCGCACACTCGTTGTTGTCTCTAAGAATGTGACGAAGGACCCGGAGAGATTCGTTCAAGTATTGGACAAGCACAAGGTTAAACAATAATTAAATATTATAAACGTGTGCTATCTATTCGTGTCTTAATTGCATAAAATCCGCGGTGTACTAATAAGCTTTCGTTATTTCAGATACAACGACTTGTTCTGGTGCCCTCGTTGCTGCACTCGATGCTTATGTACCTCAGTTTACGAGTAAGTATTTTATCTTTACATTTCGATAATAAATTTCGTCGTGAATACGTGCATCGATAAATGTCGAGCAAAATACAGCTTCAATATTCATTACGGGAAGATGAGGACAAGTTAACGGAACGCGATCAACATTTTATAGATCCTTTATTAGTTTTTAATCGCAAGTTAAGTGTACAGGATTAATTAGAGCGTTTTATCGTAGAGATAAATGTGTATGTACTATATACAATATTCTAATTGGACGCGAAATATGAACTAATAATGTCCGGTTAGATTTCAACGTTGTTTTAATTAACTGTTTCTATACAAGGAGAGATTTATGGGGGCGTTTATACAGAGTGTTTCCCTTATTCTGTGTCCGCGTTAATATCTTCGTCATTTGTACAAATTAATTTTATATAATTTTCAGTGGGTATTTATCATACGATACTTTCAGTAGTTTATTAAAATATTGAACACGTTTAGTAATTTATTGGATATAAATTTAATAATGCAACAAATATTTTGAATAATATTCAAAGGATGAAAAAAATGAATAACGAAATATTCTTTCGATTTGGAACGATAATTGATCCAACTTTTCAGCAAGATCGTTCCCTTTCCATTTTCAAGGTGATCGTAAAAATCGAAGCGGCCGGTACAAATGAAACGTCCTGTACATTCTAATTGTGAATCATGTAATCAATGTCACTTTTTCAGGACCAGGAGAATGTGCTGCGCTCGTTGAAGCTTTGGGTGTGCTCCGGCGAAACATTACCGGTCGCGTTAGCCGATCAATTCTTCGCCACGTTCGGCGATGGCGATAAGATCCTAGCAAACTTCTACGGGAGCACAGAAATCATGGGTGACATCACTTATCATCTTCTAGATAGTCGGCACCATCTACGATCGCTCGATAAAGTTCCTATAGGTAATTCCAATCTTGTGAAATTTTATTCTCCAGCGTCGCCTCTTATTTTCTGCAAGACAATTCTTCCCTTTTTGTTTAATTAAATTCGAAGAGACACAGAGCCCTTTTAGTCGAACAATTTTTCCTGGGACGGGAGGAAGAGTTCCTTGATTTTCTTTCAAAAGGATATTCTCGTTTAATTTTTGCGAGCAAGGGAGAAGTGCAATCTTAGTGAATGGGATGGTTACGAGTGGCAGGATGCTTGAATAAATGAAGCGTTATGAAATGGTCTTGGTTTAATCCTGAATGCATTTAATCACAGGGAAGCCGCTAGATAATTGCATCGTCTATATCGTGGATAAGGAAATGCGGCTGCTCCCGCAAGGTGAAGTTGGTGAGCTAATAGTGGCTGGAAGAAACCTCGCTGCGGGATATCTTCGCGACAATGACTCCCGCAAGTTCCTGGAGAACCCTCATGCCATCGATCCAGGTACTACTATCATTGGCAACTGCCATTTTATATTTTAGAATTTTTTTACATTAAGATCAATCACACCGTACAACAGCAAATTTGTTCAACAATCACTATTGAGTGATTCTTGTAGAGTTCGTCATTCTAAAACCAAATCCGAAAGTAAAATTGCTTTGTCACGCGACGAAGAACATTAATTTTTGTAAAAATGCATGAATTATATAATGAAAAAACGAAAAGTAAACGTCTGAGACAGTTCAGGTTTGAGTGAAATGATATCCTGGCGTGATCGTAACATTAATTGTTACGATCACGAAGTATTGTTTTCACAAAAGTAGGGATGACCAGAAAAAACAAAGGAATGACAGGAACGTGTTAATGGAAACGCTGTTAAGGACGAGTCGTTTGATAAATCAATTGCTCCATTACAGTCGACGTATAAAGAAACTTGTCCTTTACTTTCTCGCCTCGGTTCGATGTGTCACCGCTCGAAATCGTTTCCAAACGTAGAAGAAAATGCTTGGGATATTCGTCGCACTGCCTGTTTCGCCACCGTGATTTATCGCTGCTGTTATCAGCTCTACTTTAATCCTGCTTCGCCGTTTCTTTCGATCCTACTCTTCGCTGTGCTTGAAATGTCGTTGCATCCTCGAGCAATTCCTGGATCGAGATCGAACGATCCTTATCGCGCGTGTTTCCTTCCCGCCGTAATGAATAAATATCCTGCCAATGTTGCTTATGCCATATCCTGTACTTTTCTTCCACTATCTTGATCTTTCTGACCTAAATTTCACAGCTCGCGCATTATGTTGCGTATCTGTCGATTCATCTTATGTGTCGATTTGTATTAGGTCGTCCGGAATGTTAATTTGTTTGCTGTCTTTCCATATTTTTAAAATTTTAAGTACTATTCTTATATTTTCTAAATTTTAAAAATTAAATTGAGCAATTGTTTGCTAATTTGCCTTCTAATTCTCAATCTCTTTTCTCCAATTATTTATACAAATAGTATAGGTATATATTTAATTTTCCATTCAAACATTATCGTATAATAGCTACATCTAATCAAAATAAAACAAGCTGGAAGCTTGTATTCTTTAATTACCATTTTGTCGAAGATAAGTGTCCGGTTAAAATACAATTAAGTAATAATTAATTAGATTGCGGATATTTAAGAAAAATAAAAATGTATTGAATTGATTGTAAGGACTAAAAACAATTTCTCGAGTAATGAGAATTTTGTTATTGTGCTGTTCGACTAGAATACTCAAGGATCTACCGTACAGGCGACTACGCCAGGATATCAAAAGGAGTTGTCGTGTACGAAGGACGCGTAGACTCGCAGATAAAGGTCCGAGGACACCGGGTGGACCTCGCGGAAGTGGAAAAAGCAGTTTGCAGAGCTCCCGGCGTCGACAATGTTGTCGTTCTTTGTTACAAACCTGGAGAATTATCTCAGGTATATTTATATTTATGCTGATCAAAGTTCTGCTTAGTTATACATTCAGAGCTGAGATTAATGCTTTTTTGGTTCAATGCTGCAGACGTTAATTGCGTACATTACCACTGTGAATGGATCCAACACTTGTGCCGAGAAGATCGAGTCTTTTCTGCAAGCTACGTTACCTGTCTACATGTTGCCGCAAATTTTCATCGTCGATCATATCCCGTTACTGACCAATGGCAAGACTGATCGACAGACTTTGTTGAAGCAGTATGAATCCTCCAACCTACACAATGGTAACTATGACTACTGTTTATGTTGATATAGTCGATTTAAATGGTGATCCACCTAAACGTAAATAGATCTTTTTTATTTGCGATGACCAGACAGCGAATTTTTCTGCATTTATAAATAAATTAGCTGGTTGAAATATAAAACTTCAGTGTAAACATTCTATTTATTAAGGGATGAAGCGAATTTTAATAAGAATATTCTGCATAAAGATCCGCACACTAGTGATGACATAACAAGTGTTTTGAATGGAATGTAAACGCTATGTGAATGCTTTTCAAATGTCGTTTATTTCTCGAGGTCATTTTTTTGGATTTTTCAAGGTCGTGGATATTCTTTTTTTTTTGTAAATGTATATTTTTGATTCCTTACCTATTCTAGTTTACATTAATACGCGTTTAGGCATATTAATCCTTATCTAAATATGTTTGAGGACTGTTTATACTTGTTATGCGCAGATAATGACGAGTATCTGAACTGCGACTACACCGGTGTAGCGGAGAAGGACCTCGAGAAAGCCAAGGTCCTGTTCCCCACGGTGGCGTCGGTGATAGGCCGCGGTGGGCGTGCGAACGTGACGCTTAATGCAAATTTCTACGAGCTCGGTGGCAACTCCTTGAACTCGATCTACACGGTGACGAAGTTGCGGGATCAAGGTTACGAGATCGGTATCACGGAATTCATCACAGCGAAAAGCCTCGCGGAAACGATCGACCGGATGCGACCCAGTACGGGGGACGAGACGATAGAGAAGAATCTCAGCGAGGAACACTACTACGAAATGCTCGACGACACCCACAAAGACGATGCCATTGAGTACGTACTTTAACATGCCGTTGCTTCCATTTTTCAAATCAATCATTATATGAAATATCAATTTTATTTTTAAAAATAAAGTATGTAATACTAAGTATTACGTTATTTTCATTAATTTCGGAGAAGTTTCTTTTGTAACCGATAACCAGATAGTAAAAATCCCAATGATTTTCTATAATTAATTCCATTGATTGTTTGCATTTTTGAAATCAGACAATTACCTTATGAAATATGAATTTTATTTTTAAAAACAAAGATACTTCATATTTTTCGTAAAAATCTCTATGATTTTGTATAATCACAGCAGAACATAATCAACAGCTAACGCATTTGCAGGATCATCACGGAAAGTTTCTACAGCAAAGCGGACCTCGAGCAATGGCTGATCACAGAAATCTCGAGGGATGACTACCGCATAATGATGGAATGTTTATGGGTTCCCTTAGTAGAGAAGAATCTCAGTTTCGTTGTAAAATCCACCGATGGTAGAACGATCGGTGTAGGACTGAATTTCGATCTTTGGGATGAGCCGGAAGTGATACTCGACTCGAAACTAACGATAGTGTTCGATTTTCTGGAGTATTTGGAGGCGCCGATACGGGAACACAAATTACCTAAAGGAAAGGGTCAGATCATCCATAATTTCATGATGACGACCAGTAGTGATCTGAACGCGGCGGAAAATGTGATTGCGATGACAGAGATGGAGGAATACTGTTTAGAATTAGCCAAAAGGAAGGAGTATGCTGGGATCTTCACTACCAACACTAGCCCTTTAACGCAGGTAATTATCCCTCCCCTATTTTCCGAACTTATCCGACATTGCGGTAAAGATTAATAAAAAAAAATTAATCAATAACGATAATTTATGTTTATGATGGCAATAACTAGTGTTAAGACTAATTCAAACAATCCAATCCGTTGTAAGAACTTGATTAGAAAAGCTGGATCGGCCGTTTCGCGCAACCAGTTCTGAAACATGAAGACGCTTAACTCTAATCGGTTTGCTTATTGTTAGTGTTATGTCAGGCACTTTAAAGCCTTCCAATCAGCAGGATCTAACACGAATTTCTTAAGTAAAATGCCATGGGTTGTTGCCGGAGCAATCTAACTTCGAAATCCACTTGGAAATTGCCGCGACGTGGAAAGCTGTCTGAGATGCTGCTCTGTCTTTGCAATTAATTCGGAAAAATTCCCCTCGAAACGGAAACTGTGAAAATCTCTCGGGAAATTCTAGAATGAATATCGAACAATTATTGTTAAAATCGGAAAGATGATGGTTAAGGATGAGGATTATTGTGTTGAATGAAAAGAGTTGAAAAGTGGTTTTATCTGTTGCAGCAACTAGGAATCGACGTGTTTGGGTACGAAACGATGCTGACCTATCAAGTGAACAAATACGTCGCCAGCGACGGCACGAAGCCCTTTGGAGAAGCACCGGACAGTCAACTGGCAATTTGCTCGTTGAAAATGATCAACTAATGTCTGGAAGCGGACCGGAAGCCGTGTTTGCATCGGTCACGAGGATGCGATCTGTCCTGGTCTTTCATAGCTGTTAAATTATGCGTAGCGTCAATATAACATACAATGCATAGATAATTTATTCTGATAATATCAGCTCGCTCCGCAAGTAACGCAAACTTCATATTTCTGACAAAGAAATTGCGAAAGCATGATCGCAATAATTAAAATTTCACTCATTAATAATCTACAACTTCAAGTTGCCACAAATAAACAGACAGCTAAGTATACTTGTGGGGCGACCTGACAAATTATTGTAACTTAACAAGCAGAATCTTTGTTAAATGGATTCTACTGTCACGCGTTTCACATTGATCGTTGTCATTCAAGATTGCCGCATTGTATTTTGTTAACGTGATTAAGAGAGAGAAGTGTAAATATTTTTGTACATAGATATCGTTGTATCTGCACCATTTCTTTTTTGTCTTTTCTCAGTCGTGGCTGATCGATTCTTTCGTCGTCAAAGAAAAATCGATGGTTCTCGACCACTCGTGATTCGAAAGTACAAGGTATACACAAATTGATAGATTAAGCTAGTTATGTTAAGTGTACCATGAATGGAGTGATCATTAAGTTGATAGTGCAGTGCATGGTGAAACTTTTAATTCACCGTTGCCAGTGGGTAGTTACTAAACAGATTGCTGTAAATTTTAAATAAATCATACTTTGGAAAATAATGTGATGTCAAATCAAGTGACTTATTCAGGGTGCCTTCCTCTGTCACTGTAATCGTAGATTAGCAAATATTCTAGGTTCTAATTCAGGCTAAAGATGATGTAGGTTCTAATGCAAACTAAAGGTGATGTGATCACTAGCTGGTCACCGACCAGCCAATGGTCACTCAATGACTGACCTGGTCAGTCGATGGCACCGACGAGATACAGTTAAAGACTGCCAGCCTTACGGGACTACGTGTCTCACGAATTTTTCAGTGTTCTCTTACGCCCTCTAGGATATATTCTGACTGGAGTAAGAAACAGAAGGCTATCGACGTAATTTCGTCGGTACAGAAGGCCACTGAGGAGATTCTCGTCGGTGGGCAAATTGTCATGCAGCCATCTTGACACCAACGAGAGACTGTTAGCATCTTCTCGATGAAATCGATTACATATTATGAATTGTTACATTCTGCACCGAATATATTTCAGACGATGTTTTAGTGTTGGTTATTTAAGGTTTACAATATTAAAGCAAAACTCAAGGACAAAAGATTTCTAGAAATATTAAGAAAGTATTGAAGTATAGTTTTAGGAAAATTACCGATTCCGACTTTAAATTGTATGTGAGATACCTCAATTCGTACTTTCAAAGTATTTCATAAACGAGAATTATTACCTTACACTTTTTCATACATAAATGTTCGAAGAATCGATCTGTAGAAAAAGGAAATATGTTGAAGATCAGAGTAAGAGATAGTTTACTGTAAACAATTAAAATGGCAAAAGTTTTATTATCAACATTGAACAGATAGAATCGATAAATTTCTCGTAGTATTTATGTTGAATAAATTAATACGAATGTGCATGGTTTAAAAGTTATTCTGTATCTCGACTTCCATTGCCTATTTTGACTAAAAAAATCATATGGTCAGATAGTCACGGGAGTGCTGGTTGATAATGTTGGCAAAAGGGATTGTTATAAACATTGAACAGCCAGAAATAATAAATTTCTCTGTGAATTGTATCTACTAAATTAACGCGCGGTAATATTCATGTTGTAAAGTTTATTCTATATCTCGAGTTCTATTACATATTTTTACAAAAAAATTGGGTGGTCAGATGGTCAAGAGAGGGGTTGTGGGTATCGTCGGCAAAAGGAATTGTTATAAACATTTAACAGCGAGAAATAACAAATGTAGCAATAATTTCTAACTTAGCAGTCGACGCGCTCAATGGTAGAGGAGTGGGGGGAAGACAGCTAAGCGAGAGCGCTCAGTCAGTCAGTCAGTGAGTCGGGCCGGCGGAGTCTACAGGGACGGACGTGTTGCGGTACCGGGGGTGCCAGAGGGTCCCGCGAGACCAGGGGTGGACCAGTGGTGGACCAGAAGTGGACTAGCAGTGACCAACGGTGCCTTAGTGAGTTTTAATTCAAATATTCTTGTATGCTTGCTACTTTCTTCACACTTTATCGACTATCAACTGTTCTCACTCAACAATCATTTTTAATGTTTGCCTTCAATATTCTTATTGCAATTTATGTCGGAGAAGAAACTTTCACAGTCCAGTGTTCCAAACATTTTTATATTACTGATGTTGGATTTGTGAATTTCCTCCTGCTTCTATTTATCAAATTCGCACTTTTGCCTATCAAATTTCTCGATAATTATTCGATGTAATTGCGTAAGTTAGAATAAGTCTGGCGTTGTGAGAAACGGAACCACAAGGAATATTACATTCGTTCTGACTCCCTTAAATGAAATATATTTTATTAAATTGAATATCTTGAATATGTTTGTTTACCTTTGACCACAATGTCCAGTTTGCTGTTTCGAATAAATTGTTCTGTCCGTGAACATTCTAATTTTAATTTCGTATTTTCCAAATGTTCATTTTGGAACTTTCACAAGTTCTTGTTCGAAAAATAGTCACATCGTGTTGAAAATTGGTATTCCTCCGATCGGAGTTCCCTCAGGGGCTCACTCACGGTGGGGCCCGTGAGTGAGTACGGGGAGTCGCGTCCCTGGGGCTACCCGAATCGCCTATAGTTCTGTTAGGCCGCACTCGTGTGCGAGGTTAGATTAGGATTTGGTTTGCTCTCATGAGCTCATTGTGTGTTTTCTTGGTTTGCTCTCATGAGCTCACTGTCTGCCTTTCTGGTTTGCTCTCATGAGCTCGCTGTCTGTTTCCTTGGTTTGCTCTCGTGAGCTCGTTTTCTGTTCTCTTGATTCGCTTTAGTGTCTGGACTTTGGTTTTATCCTGGTAATGAAATATTAATTCGCACTCGTGTGCGGGAATATGTGTACTGTCTAATTATAATTAGTCTGTTTCAGTTAGGATACAACAGCCGGGCGTCTTTCATCGACGACGCAGAGGACACGCTAAGAAGAGGCCACCAGCAAAGAGGAGGACACCAGCAACGAAGAGGACACGCTAAGAAGTGGACACCGACATAGAAGACAGCAACAGCGTATAGTTAAGTTACGTTAGTTAATATCAATTTATTGTTTGCGACAGATAGATAGATTTTGTATCATTATTGTACACGCGTCGAGTAATTATCGCCGTAACTTAACTTTGTTCGTTTTCTTTTGACACCGACACAGTCTTCTACTGTGTCGGACCTCTTTGCTCGTACGTAGTA
>CM052328.1:13647301-13657396 GCA_028455615.1 Lasioglossum zephyrum | reverse complement strand
AATTTCGTATTTTCCAAGTGTTCATATTGAACTTTCACAAGTTCCTCCTCGAAGAATATTCACATCTTGCTGAAAATTGGTATTCAGTTCCCTCAGGGACTCACTCACGGTGGGGCCCGTGAGTGAGTACGGGGAGTCGCGTCCCTGGGGCTACCCGAATCGCCTATAGTTCTGTTAGGCCGCACTCGTGTGCGAGGTTAGATTAGGATTTGGTTCGCTCTCATGAGCTCATTGTGTGTTGTATATGAATTATTATTTTATAAATACCGTAGTAATTTTGAAATTAATTTTAAATTCCAATACTTTTTTAAAATATTACGTGGTAATTACTTCATTTTTCCTATATCTACACACTGTCGTTTATAAGACAATAATTACAATGGTGAAAAATAAGGGAATTAAGAAAGCAATAAGAGTGCGTGATGAAATTATACAATAAAAAGTAATTTCTGTCTAAGAATTACAGAATGGGTAATGTCAGCATTCTACATTTAATTATTACCTCCGGTACTAAATCTATTTACCTACGCCACTGACGCAGTTTCACGTAGTTCACGAACAAATAATCTATTTAGGTAGAGAGCCCTGAACCACCGACTGAATCTCGTCGGTGGTGGAACTTTTTAGCGATATGGTCTTTCAGGTCACTGTAACTTCCACCGTTACCACCCCGCCCATCGCGCCCACTTAGCGTCCCGCGGGTTACCACAGGGGCTGGCAGTCTTTAACAGTATCTCGTCGGTGCTGGCAGTCTTTAACAGTATCTCGTCGGTGCAGAAGGCCATTGACGTGATCTCGTCGGTACATAAGGCCACTGAGGAGATTCTCGTCGATGAGAAGGCAAATTGTTGTTAAAGACTGTCAGGTCGGTGATTTTCATCGGTGATAGTATCTCGTCGGAGACGTTTGTAACAGCCTTACATTGATAAGATGAAATTACCGAAATTACCGATGTTGATACTGTTCGTAGGTATCGCGTTCGTGTAAACTTCTGCAGGAGTTGGCGAAGTCGCTGGTATGATGGCGGCAGGTGCGTTTGCGGCGCAATCGAGTCGGCGATCGACACGGCCGTGCCATCCATGATGGCCGAGGCAGTATCCGAGATTTCGAGTACGGTGTCGTGAGTACGTGTTCCCTTTACCGCGCGTTTAACCGCTAGTGAGGTCGGTCCGCAGGCGAAAAGGATCCCGGAAACAATGACAGACAGTCCAGCGGCACTCGTAAGTGTTGTCACTGTCTATTAAATCCTCTAGAGCTGGGTAAATCGGCCGCCTCTCGCAGATCCGTAAGGTTACTCTGCAATCTGAAGGGAGAAACATGCGCGCATCCCAAAGGGCTTTTCGTTGGCCTTTATCCCGCGGCGACGGTTGTCGAGCGACGAGTTGACTCGTCGTTCCTCCGTTTGTCGATTGGCATTCAAGAGCCCGAATGCGTAGATCGGCCCGAAAGAAAACTGAATCGCGAGGACGTTGCTGGACGTGTGTGTTGTGTTCACGTCCGACAGCGAACGTCGAATGCGCACGCGCGAAACGGAAGTTCGTTGCCCGTTCCCGTTCGACGTCACCGGCCCGATACTCGCTGTCACCTGTTTCTACGGTGACGTCACCGCTAACGACGCCAAACTCGTGACGTAATCGAAGACGAGGAACAGTTCGAAGGACCACAGTCTCTCTGTTTACTTCCTTACCCGCGGAAACCTCCGTTGCGTAGATTATTCGTTGCGATATACCGACACTCGAATAAATATTAGGTTACAACGAAAGTTCGTAGCGTTTTCACATGAAAATTCTAAGATTAAATTAAGATATTTGTTCATAGGTTTATTGAATAACATGATAACACACCTAACAATGGCAAAATGTAATAGAGAAGAATGTTAAATATGTCATTGAACAAATCTATCGATTAATATTATAATTTTATCTTTCTATTTTAATTTAAAAACGCTACAAACTTTTGTTTTAAAGCCACTACTTGTGCGTCCGACCACGCTAATCACGCCAGCGAATTCATTCACGGCCCCTGAACAACACAGACCCGCCACGCGCCGCTTTCATGCTGCGCCAGCGGTTGCATAGCGAAGGGGCTCGCGAGCAGCAGGCACGCGCTTCTTTCATACAGATCACTGTTTTTAATCGTGCTTTCTCGTCTCGATTGGCAATCCTCCGGATTTTTACTTGTTCGCACGCTGATCTTTGATCGGTAAGGAAGATCACGGTAACGTTGACCAGCCGTTTTGGCGGGTTTAGAAATAGCGAATTTTAGCATCGATTACGAGAAAGGGGAGTTGCATAGACATTGATTTTGTCTCTTAATTGATTTCACTGATGCGAACAGAAAATTTGTATCTATTGTATATAACCACATTTGCTAGAACGCTGATATATTGATTGCCAAATAATTGAATTTTATTTCGTCTCCAAAGAATGCTTCTATTTTCTGTTTCATTGATTTTGGCTGTATATTGCGGACGTTTGCAATCGGTTGATGTTCAACGTCTGGCAATTTGAATGGACACTTTCTAATCTAGAAGCAAACAACTCGTCAGAAACAAGTCCCAAGTGTAGACGACCCTGACAAGACTTGTCCGTCTGACAAGGGTTAAATACGTGTTGGGAGCCATTTAATTGGACGTTAAATGCTTCTTAAATTGATTACGAAGCTGTCTGCGTATAAACGGTACCTCCGACTGAAGTTCGAAAAACTGGCGATCACGTTTGCGCTCGTTTGTTCGCTTAACTTCAAGCCGAGATTATATCATCTGGTAGACGGTAATCAGGCTTGGGGTAAAAATCGCCTCGATCGGGAAAAAACAAGATCGGTTTGCGACTCTTTCATTTACATTTTGTCGGACCGGCGAGAGCCACGGAATAAGCCGAGCGAAAAGGCGAACCTCTTGGTAGCCAGGGCTCGAATAAAAGTTATTTCATGTTTTAATAATGCCGTCTGGTAACGAAGATCATGTAACGGCGGAAGTCAAACAGAAGAAAGAAGTTTAATTACGAGCCGGCCCGGTAATACAACCGCGGTTGGCCAGAGGCAAATTTATGGTGGAACTCCTTCGCGAACTATCGATTCAAAAGTAAATATAGAGCCGAAGTGGCTAGCCCAATTTCGTGCTAGGTCAATACCTGACAAATACCCCGTGGAATTGTTTAGCCTGCACAACGCCGGGCTGTCGGCTTTCTCGATCGGAATCGCAATTTTCTGTAATCTTTTCCTATCGAGATTTCCGGTCCGACACCTCCAAAATGTACCAGATTCCTCGATCACTTTTGTTTAATCCTTGCCAGCTGGATATTTTCGGTCTCTTTGCTGAAAACAACATTTTCGTACAAGATTTCACATTCTTAATACATTTTTATTAGTCAAGACTAATAAAATTTTTTATGAAAATGTAAACCTTTAAATATTTAGATACAAGAAACATATGGCTGAGACCATTTTCATAATTATGGGCACATATTATTTTACATTTTATTATTACTGTAATATATATTACAATTTAGCATGTAATTTAGCACATAACATACCATCTACAACTCTAGCAATGTTTGCCAGAGTTGTAGAAATTGATCGAACCTTGCGCTGCTAAATTAATTCCTAGTATCTTAATATTTCGATCGAGATAAAAATTACTTATATGTATACAATGTTTGTTAACACTGGAAAAATCAGTAAATCAAAACTATCCACTATTTAATCTACGAAATAACAAACCGACAGATAAAATTACGAAAAAATCGTATAAACACTTGCAAATAAAATTAGGTTGCAGAGGTTTCGAGGAACTCGGGAGTCGGGACGACTGCGTTCGATCATCGACGGGACAACACCGCGTTCTGGTCAAAATTACGGCCGACTTCCCATTGTTTGGACACGAGAAATTTATGGTAACGGGCTGCACTCGCGGTCATATTCCAATTCACATGCCGAGATATTGATCTTAATTTGAATCTACTGGGCGGCGCCTTAATTCAGATCAATTGGCCCGCCAATTAATTTGAGAGTAACGACCAATCGGCTGCCATGGGAATAATTAGGGGTGACCGTCCGCGGGGCGGACGTGCCTCGACCCGAGGCGAAAAACGACAAATAATTTTCCAATGGGCTAGACATATGTCACGAGCACGTTTTCCAAACTGAACGTAAAAACGTGGACTACGTGTATACACCTATACGCGATTACCAAAGTGGCCTAAGTCTGCGCAAGCTTTTCCCGCTTCTGCGTCAAATATTTTTCCAATAGCCGACTATAAATATTTTACACAACAGCTGTGGACCACGATTGCATTTGTCCACGCACAGGGTGAAATTATATTTTATTTTTGCCAATGCAAAATTGTTAGCTAATTCAGTAGTCTCATATCTCGAAAAAAAGGAAATGAATTGTATTCTGAAAATAGATGTGAAAATGTCATCCAATTATAAATACGATAAAGACCAGATTCAGAAAATAAACAGGATCATTTAATCAATGGGATGCACACTGATCTCGGAAAGCAAAAGGAACAATCTCTAACTAATATTTCGTGCTACGAACTTTCATAACAAGATTAAAGCGTAACGATAGAGTCGTGGTATCGAATTGAAAAAATTCCTCGGTGCAGAAAATCGAGGTGAAGCGGGGGAAGAGGCTCGTAATAGAGGGAAATCACGCGCGGACAACGATCTACGAGGTGTCTCGTTAACATTATTGGTATACATGTACCTACACCAATAATCGTTACTGAACTGCAGCTGCACAATTGCAGCCATTCAATGCAACGCACGACGGTACACGATCCTATCTCGCCACGGGATTGAAACGGTTTCTCCGTGGCCGATGCGATGGGATAAAACGGATATTAGATCACGCCGCGAACCAGCGAAAGCAGAACAAACGAGTCGGCTAATTGCAGCTGTTTCGTCTTACCCTGTGAATCATCCACTGTCTTCTCGTTTTTTTCACGTCGACTCATTTCTAGCCGATTTCTAATCGTTTTCTAGCCGTTCGTTCTTGAAATCAGTTTATTATCATTTTCGTTCAACTACATTTGTTTCTGCATTTATATTGAATCATACTGAAAACACATGTTAACGATAATCCGTATATTTTAAGGTGCATACGACAATTTTCTTCTTCTTTATTTCGGAGGAAAGTTAAATTTTATATTGCATTTTGGCCGATACAAAATTGTTAAACAATTGAGTATCTTACATCTCATTAACAACATTGAATTGCATTCTCAAGCTACAACCAAGACGCACAAAAAAATTTTTTTTTAATAAGATACAAGGTTAACGGTGTTTTTTAAATGGCATAGTATATTTATTTTACGACAGCATGATAGATGATAAAATTAGTTAGTTTTTTAACATTTTGAACGCGATACGACTTTTAGGAAGAATAATTTTAAAAGAAGTTTGAAACAAACGTGTCTCAGGTTGTATTGTGTATTTATGTTACGTACAGGCGAGCACAATGCGATTCGTGATCAGATCAGGTCCGAGGAGGAGAATTTGGTCGGCGCGGCGTCTTCTGTAACATCCTTACCAGCTCATTTCTTTTAAATAGATCCCGATATTTACGGGATTCCGCGGCTTGGTTCGCGTGCTCGCCGAAATTCTGGCACGGAGTATCGAGTTACCGGCGATCGCCGATTATTTACGGGGTTGTAATTTTCGCGGCGCGGCGCGGCGCGGCGTGGGATTCTAATATCTATAGCCGTTTAAATAACTCCGGAGATTTTCGAGCGCTCGCGTGTTCGTCGGCTGGCAACCAGCCGCGAAATTGCCGACTCGACTCGACTCTCGGAAACGATCATCAACCGGCTCTCTTTCTCCCTCTTTCTTCCTCGATCTTTTTCGGAACGCGTCCTCTTCGGGACAGGAATGCGAAGAAATTCGTCCTCCCCTCCCACGGAATTAACGGGTTACGCCATGCTCGGAAACCGATTTTTTCCTCATCGCGTATCTTCGTAAATAAACACTTCAATTGCAATTGATTGAAAACATTTAAAATATGTATTGAATACCGATTGCCCTTCTTCCTCGGCGTGTCACTCCGTTCTAAAAATTGTTCTTCAGTTTTATGTATCTCCAGAAAAGGATTTTTCACCCGAAGACGAATATTCTCTGGAAGGACGATTGTCGTCACATGAATACAGCGTAGACAGTATCGTTCATAAGATTGAAGCGCGAAATAAATGGTAGAAGCTGTTTGAATGGTTGTAGAACTCATGGTTATGAATGTGGCAGACAATTCTTGGCACGGTAGACTGCAGTTTGATTCTACACTGGTATTGTAAACACGTCCTCTATTCGATGATCACGCTTCCATTTCAATTTTCGCCGTCACCGTTTACAAGTAGCAGAAATACCTCGAACGGGAGTGTCATCAAAAGTTGTGGCTTTAATGGATTCGAATCTTTCAAGTAATTTTGTCTCGGGAATAATGTTACGTTCCGTGATTTTAATTGATGATTGCGAGGGGAAGGGTGGCGGCTGAAGAGTGTAACAATCTCAGTCAGTCGCAGAAATTCCATCGGGTTTCCTGTAAAAGTTCATTTTCATAACCGGTTGCGGGTTGGTTATGCCGTTCCGAATTTTATCGGCGCGGCTCGTAATTCAGTGGGAGTTATAGGACAGCCACAGAGAAATCGGTATCGGTGAGCAATTAAAGGTGGATCCTGAGAAACGTGCTCGTAGATCGTGTTCGTCCGGTGGCCGCTCGAGGGGAACGCGCGAGAGAGCCAGTCGGATTAGAAACCGTGCTCGACGACGAAAGACACACCGGGACGGGTTCCGTGTCGTTTCAAGACAAATTGCGTGTCTGAAAAATGTCCCTGAGCGGTTCCGCGACACTTCCGGCCTCGCCGCGCCACAGAGAACCTGTTTCAAACCAGTTCCCGCGGCTGCCGAGCATTTTTCACCGGAGCTGGCGACCCTGTGTTCATCCCTTCGCTAACAGATGGCGGCAACCTGCTCGAATCCCTTCATTTTCCACTCCTACATTTCCCAATATTATTATCATCCATAGAACCTTTGGTTTTTCCTTTTTCTTTTTTGACACGGAGGTTAAATTAAACTATATAATTTACAGTGTTTTCATTTCCACAGACGCAATTATATATAAAAAGTTTTTCTTGATAATAGTCTTAAACTAGACCGAAACGTTGAAAAAGTTATAGTTATTTGCAAAATTTAAATTATTTACAAGTTGTCGATCGAGATGAAGGAAATAGCTATCATGAATAGTTGAAAATCATTTTCTCCTGAGAATCGTCCATAGGAGAATTAAAATTTTTTTTATTAATGTACCTTACACATACTATGAATATTGATGACAGATTTAAATTTTCTACATCAATCAAGAAAGGATGGATCTATCGTGTATAGTTGCAAATCAATTTTCTCCTGAGGTGAACTAAACATTGTTTTTATCAATGTTCCTTAGCCTGTGAATCTTGATGTGTATGTTGTTAACACGTTGTTGAGAATTGTTAATTTGATCGGTTTCGGATCAGGTTCTCTCGAAAATCAATCGACGACAACTGTTCAAACGGAGTGGCAGCCCGGGAAGGGCGCCATTCCCAGATTAGCCGATATATGTATGTTCCTGTTCGGGTCTCCCACAGAGCGTGCAAATATTTTGCTCGTTCAGCGTGTCGACCCGTAGTCAGTATCTGTCGGACAATATTTACATCGGCGCGGTGTAAAGTCCAATGAAATCATTACTCAAGACGCCTGTCTGCCCTGCTGTGCCCGACTTTTTCCCATTAACGTCGCGGTCGCTTTCCTGTACGATTTGCTGTAATGCTAAAATAGTACTCTGCACATTCTACGGGTTTGCGATTCTTAAAATGAACGTGTCCATCAAGAACGCGTAAAATACCACAACGAATAATAACTAGACTGCGGATTTGACGCATTTATGACAAAAATGGGCACGTACAATTTAAAACAGTGGAGTTATTAAAAAGATTTGAGGCCACCAGTGTATTAGTTTCACCTTAATTACATAATTATAAGGAAAACGAAATTTTTATATGGCTGCTGTGTCTGGCAATCATTGCAAACATTGTTTATTTTGCATAAAAATCTGTAACTGTAACGACGCGACGATTCTATTTGTTATTATGATTATAAATTTCGTTCTTCAGATTTGTTATATTTGATTTTTAATTATTCTGGTTCGACGTGTTGAAAAGTAAAGGCGTGTTTGATCTCAGACGGAGATTTAAACGAGATCATTTTATTAATTCTATCCGTTATATTTAAAATTAAATGTTAACATATTTGTGTTAACGGACGTATTATTCTATTGACGACTTAAATCCTAGATTTAAAACAGATCTAATAATAACGGCGTGTTTGGTCTCAGACGGAGATTTAAACGAAATAATTTTATTAATTGTACCCGTTACATTTAAAATTAAATATTAACTTGTTTGTGTTAACGGACGTGTTATTCTATTGACGATTTAAGATAGATCTAATAATAACGTACAATCAACAGAGTCCCGATCAACACTAAATCCAGAGATTCGGAAGAATAATTTCGGAGATATGAGCAAGAGTGTTCCCGTGACGATCTCAAGGAACGGGCCAATCGGTCGAACGTGTCGGAAGCGGGACACGCGCGTCGAAAATGCACTTGATCCACGGATAAACAAACGCTCGGCGTGGCGTAGGGTACAGTACGTACATACAGCTCTGGATTAAAAGTAAAGGCTGGTTCTGAGAGAGAAGGCCAGGCGGCACGAGGTGGTTGCGTGCGGCACGTGTGATTGCCGGAGATCATCGTTTGCTCGCGAAATCAGCCGATATAAATGCACATTCGCGCGGCCGCGGTCGGTCGGCGTCGTTCCGGCTGTCTGTGAGCGGCTTCCTTCTCTCGGCATTATTACGCGGCTCCGGCATTCCGTCGGTGTCATCGAGCTCGGCGAACAGAGGGAGAGAGAGAGAGACTGAGAGAGGATCACTCTGCCAACCTCCGGGATATCGCTGACATCATTTCACCAAACAGCTCGTTCTCCGGTAACGATGCCCACCGAAGCCCCAAAATTACTCGAGTATAGCTTCTTCGTAGCTCTGGTATGCGCTCCGCTGAGACAAGACGATTCGAAGATCTTGCAGGGTCAAGGGAGAGCTGGGAGATTTAGGAGTTAGTCCTGAAATAGTGGAGATTGCGGAAGGGAGATTCGTTATGCGAGTCGTTCTGGCCAAGGTACAGTTGCACTATGAAGTTTGTTGGGTCTGTAGATGATGATCGGAAGAAGAGTAGACGAAGAAAGCTTGAGCCCTGGGTGGATCTACTTTGATCTGGGCTAAGTTCCGGGAACGGTACAAGTTCACTACATGATCGAATCGGGATTAGCCATTGAAGTTTCTTGAGTTGCAGATTTGAATGGGACGAAGGTAAAGATGAAGTAGGATTCGGTGGCGCAGACAAGGTGTATCGGTTTACAGATGACTCGAGATGACTCTGGAACCGGCGCGGCGTAGTTCGCACGTGAGTCATTCGGGCCGCGATCAACGAGTTGTGCAAGGAGCATGATCGCCTGCTGCGGAGGCGTCGTATAAAGTATAAAAGGCTCCGCGCCGCGGGGCGAAGGAGGCCAGGAAAACAAAAACAAGGAGAAGAGCCCGGCAAGCGGACACGTCATCGAGGCGCGGCTTACGTGAAAACCGGGACACGACGCGTGTCGCAGATGCATCTGTCCTGATTCTTGTCTTGACGCCGCGCCATTGGAATGGCCACAGGTGATCATCAGGGAAGTCAGAAATTCGAATACTAATGTTGTGTACCCGAAAGTTCAAATGCGTTTTCTCGTACACAGAACTCGCTTGCGTTCGAACCTTTTTTTTTTATTTATAAGCATTCCAAACCCTCTTGGGTTTATTTTGCTTTACATGATTATAGGAATAACACAATAAGAGTTCTATGAAATACCAGTAAATATAACAGCAGGCTCAAATTAATGAATAAACTCAGCAAAATAAATTTACAGCTTCCAATGGATGTCTCAATATTAATAGCTAAACCAAACTTCAAAGCTTGTCACTACATGTTATCATTTTTTAAGAGCTATGGTCTTAAAGTATAAGTTT
>CM052328.1:13600752-13647201 GCA_028455615.1 Lasioglossum zephyrum | reverse complement strand
TTTTTTTTTGTAATTATGTTGAAATAAATCTCATATGAGATTTTCTAATAAAAAAAATATGAGAGCAATATCCATTGACGCTAACTATGTAGGTTACAGCTTTGGAAAAAGGAGTGGATGGTAGTACAAGCTTTGATATTTGGCTTTGCGATAATTGTGTCTATATTAAGGGGCAGTTGAAGACTACATATTATGTGGTCCAGGGTTTCACAACCCTGATTGCATTGGTTATCATCGATAATGCCTACCCGGTCTAGTGAAGCAGCTAAGTTATAATGGTTCGAACGTTTTTCATCGTAAAACTTGAAGAGATTCCTCGCAGCTTTTCACGAGGTTTCGCGAGTTCCGCGAAAATATTGTTGTTTGTAACGTTGTTACTGCGACAGCCAGGTGAGGGAGGGCTGGTGAAGGAGAGGGGAATAAAAGGCAGGGCCAGAGAGAATGACCGCGTGTTTAGCATTTTCCGTTGAAAATACGCGGTGCGCCGGCTCTGCAACACGCGAATGCAACCGTACGCTTATTGTGACGTTTGGATAACACGCAACGTGACTACAAAGTATCGCACAATGCGGCATCCGGCAAAAACGATACAGCGACACACTACTGCGTACACATATTTCCACGTGATTCACGCGATGCTTTTTGCTGGATTTTATTCGACCGGGTAGGTTCTTGTCGAGCGCAGCCGGTTTTTCTCTTTCCCTTTCTCTAATAGAGGGAGAGAGAGGGTGGGCCGTGTCCATCCACGTTCCATTTCCCATTCTGTTTATTCCGCCAATTAATTAGCACCGCTACCACCCCCGCGGATCGATCCCTGAGATCCACTGTCCCAGAAGTAATCGATTTCTTGCGAACCTCTATCAGGCTTCACGCTCGATGATCATCGTTCGGAAGTAAACGCTGTATTTTGCACCCTCACGATTAGTTGAGCACGCTGTTTATTCCGAAGTAACGAGCTTCGCGTCTCGAACTTTTTATTTCGTTGCGATTCTCGCACCGTGTCGATTATTCACTAATCATTTTTAATCCTCTACGAACTGGGTCGTTTAATATATTAACCCTTTGCACCAGGTTGTCCCCTCTGAAGCACCACTAAAAATTGCTGTACCATTATTTAATATATCGGTATCTAACAAATTACTAAACATTTAATATTCATAAGTAGGGAATGGAAATATTCTAGATCGAAAGAAATGTTTAATTTTCTAGTTAAAATAGCTCCGAGTAAAAGGGTTCAAATAAAAACCACAATATATATATTTTAGAATTTTTCAGATGTAGTGTGGAAGGGTTTCTCAGGAGAGATCGAAACGCGTTAATGTAAGAATACTTTATTTAGTCTGTTCTCTGTCGAGTGTGAACGCCAACTGTTTTTTCCAAAACGGATTATTCGAACGAAGGCCTGGTTGTCCGCGGTTTTTATATATTTGGCCTTGGAGCGCGAGTCGTCGTCGATCGGCTGTTTGTCCTAAGACGAAATATTGGCGACGATCGCGCATCATAATATAGTTGGAGGAACGATACTGTTCCTCGCGTAACGGACATACATGATTTCATAATAGCGCAAGGTGTTTCTTTTACACAAATTTCTTTAAAACCCACAATAAGTCTTCATTCGCAAAGGACATGATCGACCGATCTAAGGTGAAAGGTGCAGGGGTAGTTAGCCCTCCTCGCGAGATCGGATTGCATTACTTATGGCAGTACAAGCCGGGCGTCTTGTAAATTTAATCAAGGGATGCGCTTCCGCGAGTTGCGCCCGATGTCGGGATCGATTGCCGCTGCTCAGGAATTTATGAAATATCGACCAATATCCCGTTTCTACCTTAACACGCCTCTTATTTTTCCCTTCCCGCCCTTTTTCCCCGTTTGCCCACCCTCGGACCACTCCGTTGTAACAAGCTTTCCCTTACACTCGCTCTGTAGCTTGCTGGAGCATCGCTCAACGACTCGTCCCGAGGAATTCTTCTCTAGGAACGGGTTTCTTACCAGACGACACCGGGCTCGATCTACCGTACCAACCACGATTTTATTAAAATTTTATTAAAACTGCTCGAGCTATTAGCGATCTATTACGCGAACTCGCGTTTTTATCATCGACGCTGAAATAAAACTGTTCTGGGAAGAACTCAAGATCTCCAACCATTTCATTTCAACAATTAGGTATCGAGAACTCTGAGAAAATCGAATCACCGTGAGAAACATCTGGAAAAGTGCATACATTTCTTTCTTATACTTACCACGAGTGAGAGAACGATCTCGTAACCAACCGTTTCATTATAAGTGTAACAAACATCTGGAAAAGTGTATATATTTGTTTCCTATACGTTGTAACGAACGATCCTTACAACCAACAGGTATTTTAAAATTCTAACGCGATTCTAATAAAAAATGCAAATGAGAGATGCAGTTGACAGAATGGTTGGCGAAGTCTGGCGACAATCGTGGCCGCGTTGTCGCGACATTAAAGGCGGTAACGGTGGATGATCAGACGGAAAAGGTATCGCCGCGAATGACTCACAGGCCATCCTTCTCTCGGTGAATATCGCTATCCCCTTGGTTGTCCCCGCCCCCGCGTTGCGGCCGCGATTCCACGTACTGCATCTGCATGTTAAGTTAGATTGGCTCCGGGAGAACTGAACCGTAAGCCACTGGAATATACGTTGTCTTCTCCCCCGCGTCTTCGGCCTTTCCTCCCTTCCTTCGCGGTACAAAGACAAGCGCACACGTGCAAACATACGCGCGCGAGTACACATGTACGCGGATACTCTTGTGCGGATACACGAAGATGCATAGAGACAGTCGTGCACACAGTCCCGGATACACTCGTACTCACGTACACACGCTTAGCTTCGCAGAGGACACGCAGACGAGTCCGTTCCCCGACGCGTGCACCGATGGTATTTGCATATTTCAAATTATTTCGAGGAAGATGCTAAGTGGAGCGTCGCTTCTGTGCAATGGAGCGATCTTCCCTTCATCTTCGTCGCTTCTTTTCGCCATTCTACTCTCCCCGCTTCTTTCATAAGTACATGAGTGCACACCGATGTCGCGGAATCGATCTCGCGATTCTCTCTTCAGCCTCCTCTTCGTCATCTCTCTCTCTTCCTTGGTTTCCCATCTAGTTCTCTTTTCCTCTTCGCGGAAAGAATTAACCGGAGAGCTTCGCCTCGGCAAACAAACCCAAAGACGTTCTTCTTTTTCCGAGGATGATATCCGGGCTTTTTCATATCCGATTACCTGCCGAATATCCGGGCACACTGTTTTCAACGGCTGATTCGACGTTGCCGTTCATTGACAAACTTTTTCGACCGAATTAATACACATTAGCCATATGATATTCGTCAGTTGTGATCCGAGAATGTTTCGTGTAGATTCGAAGCATGGGAGCGCAGCTTTTCTTCGCGTGGTGTTGATACTCGAGATGCTGGACGCCGGATTCGATGTTTGGCCGTGAGTGTAGTCCCGTGTCGAAGGGGATTAGCTTATCTTGATGCTCTTTATTCCGACGTCTTAGTAGCTTCTTTCGATTCGACTCGCTGATGGTTTGGGAAGCTTGAAAGATTCGCGCGGTTACGTCGTTTACTTTCCTGGCGAATGAGATTCGGGAGGTAAATTGATGGTGAATATATTGAAGTATAATAGCAACGTGTTGCGTCCACGGGTTATTGACAGTATATTTCATGGTTATTGCATTATAACGTAGAATCTGTAGACCGTCCATTTTAATATCGAATGTCCGCACGTCTACCAAGAAAAGTCTGCTATCCATCCCGACAAGTCCATTAACAGTTCCAGGAAACGTCTTCTCATCTTTCCCCTCCTTTTTCCCCCCTATCATCCTGTCTTTACAACCCTTTACTGTCGCCAGAGAGACGTCATAACAACATCGACAAGAGTACCATTACTTACGTGCCTGACTGTCTGGACCATCCGGCAGTCTTTCATCCGATCAATCAAGCGCGTTCACGATCAAAGACGTTTATAATCATCGTATCACTATTGTCGCAAGGATAAGATGGAAATAGCTTTCGTATTTGCCTACGCAATATTTTGTAGACAGTAGACCAAGAGTCACTTCAACCCCTTGTAAAGATGCTTCCCTGAGGAATTATTTATCGAAATTACTTCAATATATATTATTGAAAAAATTCTTGTTATGTTAATAAAATAATGTGAAATAATTGTTTCTAGAGCTTAATAGGAGATTAATAACACACATATTTATTAGACACTGTTCAGAATCTTCATCACGAGTCTTACACGATATTTTGGGGTAAGGGGTTAATGTGGAACAAGCCTTTTGTTGTTAGAAAATTCACGTTTGTTGTTTTAGAAATAAATTCGACTTTTAAATGGTATTTATCTAATTCGCACGTGTCGCGTGCGCGTAAATAACCTCAGGGCAGTAATCGTATATAAACGACGAGGTTAATGGTAAAAGCCTCTTTTCGCGCAGTCTCTTTTTCGCGAAACAGGACGGACTGTGAAAAAAGTTACGATCTCGGGCCGATCAAAATACTTTTAACTGGTGGTGCGGGCTTTGAGTCCTCGGCACGACCGACAGCCTCTAAAAATCATGCTCTTTTATCTGTTGTGTCGTTCGCCGGACATTTTACCGTATTATTTGACGTGAGCTTGTTTATTGGCCGGTTCGTTACGATCACTTTGCCGGATGAGTAATATCGTAAACGGTTCTTTTAGCATCTACATCCGGTGCTCGCGCTGATGACGCGGCTACGATATGTTCACCCAGTTATGTCGCCTGTTCATATATGTATGTACACATACATGTACTATACTTTCGGGTGTCACGACTCTCTTGAGATTATATCGGCCATAATTCTGCGAGGGTGGATTCGCGTTGTCCGTCAGCCGTGTAATCTCTCGGAGAATCGTTGTACGCTGCGCAAAATCTCCGAATTTAGAACTGTTCTCCAACAGTCTCACTGTAAATAACCCATCGATCTTTTTAATCCATAATTAAATAATTTATTTTAACCCATCGACTGAGAATACTGCTGCAATTATAGGATCCGTAAATTTGCTTTTACAAAACAATTTAACCACTTATCCTACAATATCGAGTCAGATAAGTGACAAAGATATAAATTTTCTTTTAATTGAAATAAAGTTTGCTTCTTTTTTAAAAAAGAAATTACGAACCACAAAAACGTTCTAATTATTGAAACCGTAAAATAAATCGTACTACAAGGTGTTAATCGTTGTGTACTTGATCGAAACTATGCGTATTATTGGGAATTATGTGGGCGACAGAATACGAGAGGGATCGCTGTCAGGTTGTCGGTTAGGCTCGGTTTTTCGTCCCTCCACCTCGGCATTGTTGCAAATTAATTCCATGGAGTCGCGCTCCGAGGCGACGCGGCGCGGCGCGACGGTAACTTGCAGCGAGAACTCCCGAAGAAAGATTGTTGCAATCTAGAGTTGCGAATCGGTGCTCCATTCGCACTAGAGGCGAGCAAATACTGTAGGGGTGAATGAACTTCCCCGAATGTTCGGCGTAAATGAACTTCTCGGGTGTTAGGCACGACTGACGAAGGAAGGAGCGTTTCGGGTCGTGTCGAATAGATCGAGTAGCTGTTTGGAATTGAAATTTAGTTCTGGATAGTCTTCGGGGAACTATAATAATTACACCCCCGGCTGTAACCGTAAATTACTTTCGAATTCGTGTACCTCCCACGACGATTTTTCGTCGTTTACCCTTTCCGTTACCACCGACACATGTTTATGCATTTGCATAAAATGTCAAAGCAGTAAATTGCAGCATAAGGATTCGCGGTCCGATCATTACTACAAGAGTCAACTTAATAATGATTACGTACCACCGTGATGACACCGAAAGATAGCGTAACAGTGACTAAGAATGACACGAGTCATCCGAGTGCACGTCGTGTTATAACGCAATTATGATTCATCGTTTAAGCCGATTGTTTAATAGGAATGCATAAGTTTCACTTTGACGTTCGTTGCAACAAATAGTCTCTCTTGAATAGAGACATGACTGAACGTGTCAGGAATTAGCTTCTTACATCATATCCGAACACAACGTTGTTTATTGACGAATTAACTAGAAACTACTGCGAAATACATCCAATCCTTTAACAATCAATCCGGATGAATCATTCTAACGATAATACCAGTAGTCGGAGGATTTCAGCGACGGGAACATCGCATTGTTTTTAATCCCCGTGTGTTCCATTCGAGCGAAATCTTGCCAATCTCCGTAAACAAATAATTCGGGACGACTTCGACCAGTCGACGGGCACATTCGCAAACAACAAAATCGCTGGGATTCGCTCGACGCGACATGGGGGGGTTTGTCGCGGAATTTTTATTTACCCTCGCATGCTCCGCGAGGGGCGCGAAAACGCGGCCGATATGAAAAAGCGAAACATCTCGCGGAAAAAAGTCGCGAGACTTTTCTGGTATTTGAAGTGGCGCGTGTGAAAACGCTGCAACCATGTTTCAGACTTCTTTTCACGATTTCCACCGCTGCTGGAAGTTCCGCGCGCGGGGAAACACGCGACGAATTGTGCATGCATATAGAACGACCCCCCGCGAGCCAAGTTCCCTCTTCATCTTTTTCTTATTCTAATTGAAAACACGGAATATCCAGGCTGCCGCGGTTCGCGGAATTTATGCGGCCGTTTTAATCCTCGCGGGTGGTTCTGATTTATTTTGTTTAATTAGCGAGAGGAAATTTGGATTCATTTTCGAATTAAATCAGACGCGACGTTTCGAGATGGTTCATTGTTATAATTTTTCTCTTGAACCAGAATATTGAAAAAATTTATCTCCGTCGTTGGAGGTTCTAGTTAGCAAGTGACGGTGGGCCAGGTCGCCTGTTCATAGTTTCTATATTTCGCGCAGGCGTCGACGGACCCGTAATGGAAAGGCATCTGGACGATGTTGATGTCGTAATCGGTGTTGACTGCCAGTGCGTTCACCGTAGGTATGTGAAGCTTATTAGCAAGATCTTCCTCTTGAAATTCGCCAGTGATCGGGTTCAAGAGCGCGCAACGAGTTTTTGCGAGCACGCAGGCAGTTGTGTTGACAAACAATTGGGCCAGTTTCACGTCGGTGTTGTTGAAGGTCGGGAACATGCGGATTGCTTCGCCCACGCACTCTCTTATCTGTGGAAACCCGTTTTAGAATTAGAATAAAATAATTTTTAAAAAAACTTATTCTTCCTCTGTTTGAAATGCTAATGTATACGAGTGCGTAAATTATGTACAAATTATTTCACAA
This sequence comes from Lasioglossum zephyrum, assembly GCA_028455615.1. Lineage (NCBI taxonomy): Eukaryota > Metazoa > Arthropoda > Insecta > Hymenoptera > Halictidae > Lasioglossum > Lasioglossum zephyrum. The sequence goes on along the minus strand of CM052328.1, from coordinate 13,639,932 downwards.
TTAGGTGGAACCACTTACCGTGCCCATCGATTCGCGTTCCAGCACTCTGTTCAAGTATCGTACACTATGTACAGGATGATTATAGGAGTTGGTGAGGTATGTGTGTATATATGTACAGTATATCGTAAGTTTTACGAAGTTTTCGGTTGTATCGATTGCCGTCTTGGATCAATAGGTTCCGCTCCAGGCCTTATGGTGTTCGACTCGGGGTTCCGCTCCCATATGACGCAAATATTTCGCGCTATTTGTTTATACAGTTTCCAGTATATGAAAGAAGTTTTCCTCGACGTCCTCGGACTTGGCGACGTTCGCAGCTTCACACGCGCGTCCTGTTCAATATTTACAACCATCTCGTTCTTTACGTTCTTATGTACATTATTTACAATGAATCGACCAATGTTTCACACAAATTCAGAAACAGCTGAACTTTACATATTTGTGCCAATAATTATGAAAACGGTTGAAATTATGTATAGACAGCGGATATTTTCTACCTGAATTGCAACAGACGGGATTTCATTCTTTAGATTTCAAATTACCTTGAATTCATTGAAATTTTCTTTTGGATTTTCACTTAGACCGGTTTCATAATGATGGACACATTTACACCCCTATAGAAACGATTGAATAAATCATCTAGTCATGAATTGGTGGTAGTAACGTCAGCACGTCGAACCCCTGTCGCGTGAAATTTAACGATCTGGCGAGAAGCCCTTAAGCGCCTCGGAATAATTAAACTGCTTACCAAATTGTCCTTGTTCACCTGGCGAATGCATTCGAGGAACGTGCAGTAGATCGTTGTTGGGTTGGCTTTGGTATTCAGGATGTTGGTGGCGTTCTGTTGCAATAATCCTCGTCGATGATCGATCTAACATTCTTATAGAGACAAATGAAATTTCACTTACGTTCAGGTACTGTTGGCAGTGAACGTAATCAGTGTTGTTCAGGTACAGGTCTGCGCAGCTGGACATAGCCACCAGCATGGGGTAGCTGAGGGGTTGGTTGGTGGCCTTGAAGAAGCAGCCGTAGCAAGCGTCTTGGCGAATTGCGTCCGAGCCTTGTGATTCGTTGCACAATTGGTTCAGAAGTTCGGGAATCCTCACGCTACGATCACACCAATTGCACTTTCCATTGACTTATTGTTATTAACACTAAACCTACCGCGAGGGGTCAAATGACTCATTTTAGATTTTTTATTTGATAATTATTGAGATTGTAAACGTGTTACCATGTTATTTTTATAATAACATACACATTGGTCACTTTTGATGGTCGGTAGGTTTAGTGTTAAAAGATTAAAAGACTTTCAGAACATCTATGTGTTATTTTAAACTTATTAAAATGATTAAAGCAAGATAGAAAGTATGCAGGACGTGTGCATGATAATTGATGAAAACAATTTTTATGTTGCATAAAGATACATAGTCTAGTTATTAATTATTTTGTCGGTCTGTCGATAATACGTTTTTGACGCTTGTTAAAATGTTGTAGTCGTAGTCTTTGTCAAAGTTTAAATTCGTTTTTAATCACGATTGCTCAGAAGGCTGATTCCCGGCGTCAAAGGATTAAATGACTCGCAGAAAGAGCAGATAGCAGTCGCGTTAAAAATTAGGGCAGTACTGTTTGACGGCAGTTAGAGATCCCAAGAACTTTGACAGGCCCTCGTGCACCAGCGGTTCCACTATATTGACACCGAAAGTCACGAACAACGTTAGAACAGCGAAGCTGCGTGGTTTCACCATCGTTGCGCGACACTCATTGGTTATTTGACCGGATATTCGGTTCAGGCCATGCGTTATATACCAGAGGTGAATCTGATAGGAGTGTGGGACATATTACTTCCGGCAAGGAGGATTCGCTTTCTATATTTTGAAAGAAAGCATGATTTCAGTTGTTCGTCACGCTTATTGTTCCTGCAACTGTTAATGTGCGACCATTATATTTGATCTATACGTACGTATTTAATATACGACCACTTCGATTATTTAATTCATCATTTCAATACACGTAACATTATCTCCACTGTACAATTTAAAATTCTATTGAGTACTTTATTAGCTATGGATAGTACCGTATTAAAACCGTGTTGCGCGAGGCTCCCCTATCTTTAATTTTGTACAGAATTATTAACTGATCGTTCTCGCGTATAATGGGCTACAAAAATCAAAGAAGAAATGCAAAGATCGGGGACAATGGGCCGAATCATCCTGTCTGCGTATGAATGGCGCAATCTACTGCCTGGAGGAGCCTCTGAATAAAAAGCTGCAGGTGTTATACCATTCTTCTTCTTAGACTGTTCTTATATACTGTAGATTAAGGTAACGTCTGTCGAATCGATCTCTAAAAAGATAGAATTTTTGAAGAACTGCGTCTGGCTCTCTTGAAACATTATTTAAACAGATTTCAGATGTTTTAAATTACACCCACTCACATAAATGTCATAAATTCATCAAATCCGCCATCTAATTATCCCAACAAAGACGAAGTAGTAATTACAAAATTACGAAGATTGCTGTCGCTCGCATATGATCAACGTAGCGATGTCAGCAATTTCGTCGAGCTCCCTGTCCACACCTCGTCCGATCGTGACAAAGTAACAGGAGCTTCGCGGAGCCTTTAGAACTGCATTATTATACAGCGTGGGAACCTGTCGCGAACGTATTCAGCACAGATCTGGCCGAGGTCGGGTCCCCGTGCCGCATTTTTCCCGTGACACGTGACACACCGCGTCGGAACTCCCGAGTGCAGTTTATTTATTTTCCGCGGGAAACGGAAAGCTTCTCTTCGTTGTCGGTAACTTCCGCTGGGATAGAGAACAAGGACATTAATAATGAGAGGACTCGGGGTAATATGGCGTAGCGAAATTAATTTTCCAAAAGAAAGAGAAGAACCGGTCGCTGTTGTCCCGCTGAAAAGGTAATGCGAGACACCGGTGCGTCGGCGTCGGTTGTTATTTGCTCGTGGTTTGTCCTCACGAGAAATGAATTGTCATGGTCAACGTGGCAACTCGCCCGGCACAATCCGCCCGCTCCTTCTAACCCGATTTTGCATTAGAAATAACGCGCATGCGAATCTCCTATTCGCGCGTTCACGAACAGCCCACCTTATTATATTGAATTCCTCAAACGGACGCAGGCTTTCCTGCTGTTGCGTCTAGTCGATACTCAACTAGAGATACAATTAATGATATGATATATCATCTGGCAATGTCCAGAATATGATTCTGAACGAGAACACCTGTTTGAACTGCTCCTCAATCGTAGACACTATCCTCCCTACAATATTAATTTTTTTCTAAGCATACGAGATATTACAGCGCTAATATTTATTTTTAACTGTATCAAAAAATGGAAGATTAGGATTTAGCGCCTAACGTTTATACTACATAATTCCACTTTATACATACTATGTTATATACTTCTCTATTTTTCTATCTTTTTTTCTTTCTTTTTTTTTTATAATATTTTATAATAATGTTTCTTTTATAATCTAAAAACGATTACGGCATCAATAAATAAATAAATAAATAAATAAATAATGATATGATTATCGATAAGCTACACGTATCAATGTATGCAATTGTTATCGATATATCCATAATCTATCGATAACTAATTTGTTTAGAATTCTGTACAGCAAGCTTTGTTCTCGGTATAAATGTTAATAATTTTTACACAAATGTTCCCCAATTTTTCTCGAACAACAATTCGCCAGCATAGAGCATCCCCCAAACTCACCCCCTAAAATCATCCCTTTCTCCGATTCCGTCGGCGCTTTGCGATTCCAGCGGAAAAAGTGTTTCCGTGTCGAGCGATGCAAATACCTAGCGAACCCCATGGCCCTGCGGTGCTCCGGCAGCAAGGCTAAGTCTATGGGGACCATTGCCCGAGGACCGTTCTTGCCGAATGAGGAGAAAAAAATATGGTTGTCGGCCGGAGGTTCTCTAATTTCGAGTGGCGAAACGAGGAAAGTGGAAAGTGGGCCATCGAGGCGACACACACGTGCCACGGCTATTTATAAGGCAGACGGATGGACCGACTTGGGGACGACGCCTAAGACATGCACGGGAAGAGGTGAACGGGTCTTGAGCAGACGGGGAAAGGTGTTGGGAGATGCAACCCCGATTTATACCAGAATTAGAATGACTCATCGGACTATTTGGGTTTATGTAATCCGAGAAATTCGTCGCGTCTGTGGTGTCACTTTCTCGAGCGGCTGGACCACGTTCAAGTCTCGAGGCTGTACCGGCTGCTCCATTTAAGCGTTGCGTCCGACCTCCGAATATCGATGAAGTTTTTTAAGTCTGACAATATTAGTCATGCACACGAGAGACTATTGAAGGAATCCTGAAGCTTCAAAGGGTTGCTGCTTTTGAGGGAAAAGAATGTTTCCTAAGCTTTCGAAATTAGCTTCCGTTGCCAGAGAGCCAGTTTCCAGGCTACCACGTGCAGGGATAATGGAAAGAAGAATCCTTGCTGCCACAGCTGCGTAGTTCACCGAATCCCCGTTCCCCAGGTTTCGGGATTCCGTTAAAGACCAATTAAACTCGTACACACGAGATCGCCCTTCTTCGGGGGGCCGGCGGTGTCCCAGTCCCGTGATGACAGCTGCATCTCTCTGTCAATCAGTGTCCTCTTCTCGTTTCTGCGGGCGGTCAATTAAGTGGACGGTAACTCAATCCTTGCGGGATGTCCCCGCCACTTTATTTCGAGTCTCGCGAGAATAACGAGACGGCGGAGGCGACGCCGCCGGTAACTCAATTTCGCGAGAGCGTGTGTCTCTCGCCTCGGCGCGCGGCGTTTTTGCGTTTATTTTCGGGCTCCGCATTCCCGATTTCCCGAATAAATACGTCTTGCTTGAAGATCGGCCAGCTGGGGGAGCATAATTCGATTCGATCGCCTAATAGACCTGCACGGTCCGACCGAGCCGTACAATGATCGCCGATGAAGTAGATGAAGTAAACGAAGCGAATCAAGTGGGCGAAGTGGACGACGCGAACGAAGCGAATGAGGTGAATGAAATGAATTACGTGGCCGGAACTTTCCCTGTGTCTTCGATTTTTCTTAATTAGTTCGCTGTGCGATTGGTCGTGCGAAAGGCAACCTTGGAACATTGTAATGTGTAGACAGCCGACCTTTAATGTTTTCATCGTGTTTTTTTATATGTTTTGAAACATATTTGCAGGTATAAGTTTCCAATTTTTAACCGACTTCGAAAAAGAAGGAGGTTACTTAATTCGACCTGTATGTGGCTTTCTTTTCGCTTTTTTTCTATGTTCACCGATTACGCCGAGATGTATGGACCAATCGGTACGAAACCTTTTGCATTTTGTAGAGTATGTACCCGGGGTGGTCCCGTTATAATTTTTTTTTCATTTTTTTCATTCAAAACGACTTTTATATTATTAGAAATCCTTCGACCTCTCCCCCCGGTTTCTATGAATTGAATAGGCTGAAACGATTCATAGAGTGTGTCGCCGAGCGTTAGCTAGATCACGCACGAGATACGGAGTCGTCAGCCTGAAATAGGTCAGTAGAATCTGTTACGCTAGCATTCGTTCGAAACGAGGCCAGCGTCTGACAAACGTGTGCACGAATTGTTCTTTGCCGTTCTAGCGTGTCAAATACGTTCCGCGAGTTCGCAACAGCCCGACGGAAATTTCGCTAAAAAATTCCCGGTGCTCTCGTGGACGAGATCTGCGACACGAAGTGGGATCTAATCAAACGAGCACGAACAACACCATTCTTAATAAATGGGATTAGTGGAACAATGCTCCTCCTGTTCCGTGATTTCGTAAAACTACAGGAACGAAAAATAATTTCTTTTTAAAAGAAATTCTTTCTATATAGTTTGTAAAGGAAGAATCAATTCTTCTTTTTTATCGGAGGGAAACTACCCCTGCAATCGCAGTTCCTCCCCCAGCGATTGTTCCCTCAATTATGCACCGTCTAATTTGAGGCGCGACGCGAAGGGCCCTCCGATACAATTCCATCGCGGCGCGCCATAATACCGTAACTTTCTCCAGGTTTTCTCTCGCCAAGAGCCAGCAGGAACGAGCAATTAAGAGGCTTAATCAGGAATACGCGCGGCGGTCCACGCCCTGTCATTTGGCCGCTCGCTGCGACCCCTAATTCAATAAGGAGCGGCCCGCGACCTGGATTACCGAAAGAATCAACGAACCTTCGAAATCTTGTCGGCGTTAATTGAAAAGTATCCAGTGGCGATGCACGAAATCTTCTGGCGTTTGTTTCTATACTATTATACGAAACACCGAATGAAAGCGACCGTCGCGGTTGTTATTTAGCCGCGTCGACGAAATTATTAAAGCGGGCAACATTGTTTTTGGCTTAATGAACCGGGATAAATATTTGAGCTGCCCTCCGAATGTTACGTCGCGTGCTGAAACGCGATTAGCGCCACGATGGAATCCGCCGATGCATAATTGACCGAGATAGAGCCGACCCGGGGCGGTTTTAATGGGACCGATTTTTAATGCATAATTCCCTTACGAAGACCCTACCTCCTCGAAGCGCCTCGAATGCAAAAGACAGAGACAGTCTTATGCAGTCGAGTAGATGGGTATTTTTAGCGGGCCTCCAGAAAAATCGTTGTTCGAAGCCGGGAGCTAATAAAACGGTTCGAGTGGGTTTTAATGATGTTACTCTCCGACGAGTCTGGTTCCGGTAAATGTTGGCCCCGGGAAAATTGCTTTCAGCGAATAATTTATTGCTGCCGGAGAATCAAGCAGTTCATCGTTCACGGTTTCGATCCTTTCGACTTTTCCGGATTCGCCCCGCGGTAATCGGATTACAATGTTCGGTTTTGTCAGGAGAGCTGCGAACCCGGCCGCGTATCTAATCGAACGAAATTTATTGCACTCGGAGATTGCGCCGACTAGATTTCAACTCACGTCTCCGATTAACATTTTCCTCCCGTGCAATTTGAGGATCGTTAACGCGGCCGGCTCGTTTCATTCAAAATAAATTGATTCCAAGATATTAACTGAATTCCATGTGATGTTGAAATAACAAGCACTATCTAACGGTTCATTTTTCACAATATCGTGAAACTTACATTAAACAAAAAAAATATGAGTTCATCATCTAAATTAATTCAATTTTAACTTAGACCACTTTCGTAAATATGGGCGGACATTTCTACCAACAGCTTGCTCAACAAATTTTCTCTTTCTTTTCGGTACGTCTCCTCCTATGCTGTTGGTCAAGATGGAGGGTCGGAATTAATCAGAACAGTTCTTCCCGGGCTCTAATTTCACTCGTGTTTGCCACCCTCTCGTCGAATCGCAACAGCTCGCGAAATCAATTGACAAATCCGAAGAACGGATCGCAGAATAAATACTGAGCATTACTTCCCCCTGGGATCACACCATATTTCACCGTCATCGGGAATTAATTACAATTTCTCACCTCCCCGGCGGAGGAGCAAAACAAAGACAAGAAGAGTGTCCGTGCACGTCACACCGTGTTCCAGCACGCGACGCGACGGTGTACATCTGTTCCCCGTCGCGTTTTTCGCGCGAGGATAATTTTTCGCTCGATTCGTTTCCCTGTTCCCGTGACCCTTCTCATTAATTTCCACGCCCTTATGATTCGTCCCGCTTAACACCAGGTTCTCCCATCGATTCGGACGAAGGGCTGTCTCTCAATTATTCCGACCCATACACGCTCCCCCGCCACCTTTTCCTCGTGATCCTTTTCCCCGGCGCTGTCTGATAAGTGCATTAGTTCGACCCGGAAATTGGTAGACATCCCGCAGTGTTTAGGCGCATTAACCCCTCCATTTGGTGTTGGTATAGGGGTTGCGTCGATTCGGGGGTGTGGAGGCTTACGTGGCCGAAAGAATGTCCACGTGCACCTCACTCTCTCTCTGTGCGTCATCGGATCTTAAGAAAAATGTATATCATAGGTTGCGTCGAGGTACAGGGTGTATGAAAATTATATGTCAAGACCACCATAGCGTGATTCTACACCTCATGATCGGTGAAGATCTGGTAAAAAAAAAACTTACCACAAAATTGTCTTCGAATGACATTTTTAAGACTTTTTTGAAGGTCAATTTTTTTATAATTGCATCGTGTTCTTTTATCCTCTCGATGAGTAGAAAATGATGATGAGAAAAAAGCCAGTCGAGGACAATTTTGCGGGTAGTTTTTTTATGAGGTATAGAATCACGCTATGGTGGTCGTGAAATATAATTTTTATACACCCTGTACAGCGCCCCCTGGTTTTCCCCCGTGCTTTCCAAAAGAGAGGAAAGAAAATAAATCTCCATCCCCCGTTCCCCTTGTCCAAAGTTTATTCAGGTTCGCAGCCAGAGTCCTCAGGATCGAGGAATGCCATCTGTCGATGAGTCAGTCGATGGCCCTTCCATAAGGAGTCCTCGTCCTCATTCTCCATTGATCGGGCGCGAAAGTCCGTGGCGTAACGATACCTGAGATCGCGACGAGCCCCTTCCCTCTGCACCCCTCCGGCTCCATTGTTACGGTTACTGTTATGTTTTTCGGGGATCCATCCAGCGCGAGGATGAAGTACCATTTCCCCTGGTAGCCTGGCCGGGGCCACTTTCGCACGAGTCATCGAGAAATATTTCGTCGAAGGGACGTAGCACGGCAACTCACCCCTCACCCCTCTCTATCCCTCTCTTTCACCTCTCGTTTCCCCTCTCTACCTATCCCTGGTACCTTCCTCAAGTTTCGTCATTTGATTTCGAGGGTGCGCGAAGATCGTGTTTACCCTCTTTATGCACTTAGAGTCTCATCAACCTCTTCAGGCAACCTCCCCTGGCTCGCTCGTTTCTTCTTCAAACGGCTTTGGTAAATTTTGCAGATGCCGCGCAGTCACCCTTCCCACCACCCCTCGACAGCCTGGAAATATGTATTTCGAAGCTTCATCTGTTGACCGTCTTGTTATCGTTTCCACTTTCTCGCTGGTCGACCAACCCCTAGCTAGCTTCCTCGCCACCCTTGCAACCCTGTGCCTGCTACCGGCTAAGCAACACGGCTCCTTTAATTCTCGCCATCCACCCCCGCAAGAAGTAGTCGGCATCACAGGAGTTTCCAGAGCAGTCGAGAACGGGAAAGGGCTACCGTCGGCTATTAAAGCGATTCCATTTCGGCCAATAATCTTTCGATGGGCCTCTTTGATCATCCTGACCACGGCTGAACGGCCAGTCCTCTTGTTCGTAATTATTATTTTATCATTCGATAGGAGGGACAGTTCTGTCGTATTTCAAAGGATAAATTCGAACGAGCTTATTTCAAATACGACAGAACTTCCACTCCAACCTAGTACGTGAGCGTTCCCGAAATCGCCGGAAGAATAAATTCGCTTAGAATTAGTCCGGCGATGCATAATCGGATCCTTCTCCGGGTGAGTGTGGTATAGTCGAGCGCACGAAATCGGCGGGCCATCTATTAATCAAATCCCCGGTTCCATTAATCTCGGGCGCATTCGTCGCAAGAAGAAGAGAGAATCCGGGGCTGCCAAGGAAAAATTCAAGCAAACGGAAACAACCCTTATCCTCGGGATCAGCCGGCCGTTGTCGGTGGGCGGAGTCCGAAGCGTCCAAAGCGGTGCCACCAAGAAGCTATCATAAAAATGTAAAGAGCAGCTGCCGTGTCGTAGCGACACAATTTCCCCGCTTCCGACCTGAAAAATAACAGGAGAAAGAGACGTCGAGGGTCGCGGAGAAACGAGAAGAAGAGAGAAGAGAAAACGAAGAGAAAGAACTAAGAAAAAAGGACGAAGTTCATCTCCGGCGCGGAAGAAGCGTAGGGGCGCGACGGGTTCCGGTTTTCAAATTTTCCCCTGGTTTCTCGTGTGGCTTGCACTCGCGTGCACTTGCTCGCGCGCGAGACCGACAACGTGACACTATTCACCGTGACATTGCCGGCTGCATTATTCAAAAAAGTGCCGGCGCATAAAGCTCGCCGCGGATACTCGAGCGTGGAACCGCCTGTACACTCGCGCCGCTCGCGATGCACTTTACAAGACGTCACGCTATTATTTATCGCGTTACATTACTGGCCCGCCGCATTCCCCGGTGCATTATTAACGTGCACCAGCATCGGATGCACCCCTCTCCCCCACCCACGTTTCCGTTGCACCCTCTTGCACACCCCCTTCGTTTTCCCGGTGGATGGAGGGACCGCGCGAGGCCGCGTGAAGGATCGCAAAACGGTTCAATAATTTTTCAACTTAGAGGCTGTTTGCGCTTTAATATCCGTAAAATGGTGGCGACGAAGAAGAGTTACAGCAAGCGGGCACACGCGCAATTCCGCGGGAAATTTACTCGAACGCGCCGCGACGCGCTAACAGTCCCGCTGCACAACGGGAGCATCGTTAAAGGGATGTTTCGGCGAATTTTTGGCACTATCGAAGCGTTTCGTATTCGATTATCGTAATATTATCGTAATTATTCTGCAGTGTAATTCAACTACTTGAACATGATCAAAACGTTTCGCAACGATCGCTTGTCGTCTCGGCTCGCAAACTGGGACGAGATTTCGCGAAACGCGTCGCGTGACCGTCGAGCACCCCGAATAACGCTGATAACGGCCGTGTTTCGAGTTGTCTGTTGTAAGCGGGTAACACATTGTGTGTATCTCTGTATCGCTCGCATATCTGCGATTCGTGTTGTATGCCACCGGTCACGATCATGATGCTTGATTGATCCCTTCCTCGCGATATACGGCAATGCTCGTTAGTAAATTAATACCGTGTAACTAGTCGCCGATAAATGCAACGCGATAAGCAACCCGAGTATTTTTATAAACGGATTTCGAGAAATCGGGACTTCGCGGAACCTCGTCCCTTCGCGTGTTGACGTGTAATTATATAAATAGAGGTCGCACGTGTGTACCTACATTAGTATTTCGATCATTTAATTATCTCACGCGGCTAATTAATTAAACCAATAAATAAATTTTCCACGAATTGTCGTACTATCAAAATTAACAAAGTAAACATCCAGAATACTTGCAACAAAAGCAGACACAGGGCCGATAGCTCGAAGATCGAAACATATTGTGGTGTTTGGCCAGCAGAGCAGGTGCGTGGCCTGTTAATAGGGCCGAGGTTTCCCCAATTCGACCGCATTCGTCACCACTATAGGACAGAGACATCCCGACGCACATATGCGAGCATGATTTTCGCCCGGACCCTAATCCAATGGCAGGGCTGCTTGCTTCCAGCCGGTCGTTCGGTGTCTACACGGGTCGTTAGGTTTTCGAGAGCTAGTTCGTCCTTGTTTTCCACCCCCTGTTCGTCGATGAGTGTTGTAAGAAATTGACGGTGTAACGCGCGTGCTGATAAAAATCAGTTGGCCGCGGGGAATGCGGCCCGAATAGGTCCCGAGGGCGTGATACACAGGTCGCATTATCGTTATCCTCGAAGGATACTCTACTCGATGTCATGCGGCTGCGAGCTCCACGCGTCCTGAGCGTCTCTTAACGACTATTGTCGATCACGGACGCGTCGTCCTGGATCGTTGATCCATTGGATCAACGGTTACCAACCTCCAAGTTAATCCTTGACCACCCCTCGTGTCGATCTCAAAAAAATCAGATGAAGATGTGTCACGATAGAAATCTTAATAAATATCGAGCACATTTAAACATTTGCCCTACAATATCATGATAAAGATTAAGAACAGAATATAATAAATATATATGTATGTTATTAATTTCCTTTAAACCGACATGAAATTACTGAAGCCGTAAAATAAATCGTAGGGCAATTGTTAACGAACAACTTTTATGTCCTACACAATAGTCCTGCAAAAGTGAATGATAGATAGACTGCGAATATCAAATAGAAAAACGTAGTGCCAGCGCTTTCTAAATAAAAATCGTGTAAAATTAGGGATTTCGAGCAAAAGGTGCTGATCGGAATGGACCTCTCGGCGAGATGCCCGGATCGGGCCAGCTGTTCGGGTTCCCGGTGTTCAGGAGTAAATGAAAGATCGCGCTCTCGCAGGTAAATGTGCGAGGGCGGTGTTCATAAAAAGAGGAGTTCCCCGCGTAAATCCCGGCGGAAGAATTGGATCGGTGTTCGTCGAAGGGGGTACCCTAAAATGTTTTCGAGCGTATCTGACGAACGACCGGGATTCCTATCGGGGAGTAACACCGCGGCGGTGGCGGCAGCGTCGGCGGCTCTATTCTATTCACGTACGGCAGCTACAAACCAATCGAATCAAAATGCGCAACGTATACGACGAAGTAAAGTGCGAGCGAAAATGAGGCGGCATCGGATGCGGGGGTGTGCGGATGGGTGAGGATGGACGGGAACCTGGGAAGGGGTATAGAGAGAGAGGGAGAGAGCGGGTATATGCCATCGTCAATTCGATGGGATCGTTAAAATTAACGAGCGTATTCCAGCTCCTCGAAAATGTCGCGAGCTTCTATTTTTCTCGCGCGCCGCCGACGATTTGCGCCGAGCGGTGCGCGGGGCCACGGGAGGGGCCATCGGTGGGGCACGAGGGGCCACGAGGGGGCGGAGCGTTTCCGAAACCACGCGTCGAGTGTGCGACGCGCGAAAATGGCAACCGCGCACGCATTAACGCGTTACCGGAGACGAAAGAGCACCGTGGGGGGAACGCTCCCTGCCGCTCTTCGTGATCGCCAAACGGATAATGAATTTGTTATTATTTGTTAGGGTATTTCAAGTAAACACTCAAATTATATTTCACTTTAATATATACTCTCTCTCTCTCTATTAACTTAAGGAAGACGCGTCTTTGACTGAGACTGAGTCGTTCTCATTCATTCGCGCACAAGAAACTTTTGGAACAACCGAATATGTACATATATAGAAGCAGCCTTCATAAAATCAAAGAAAAAAAAAACAAGAGTTTTTAGTCATGCTAGGTTTAAGATTGCATAACGCAATGACATTTATGTTACATTATTTTTAGATTAGAAGTAAATATTCAAGCATCGCACAGTTAGTGTTCAAGGGTAGAGCGGGCACAGCCGGCTAATTTTTAATTCGCGACAGGGGTGGACAAAAGGAGAGCAGATCGACGGGATCGATAATTAGAGGCGACACGGGCACAGGTAACCTAATAAGCTCGCGTGAATGAAAATCTCGCGAGCGTGCAGCTGCAACGACAACGACCAACGACGACGACGGGACGCGGTGCCATAGTGTGCACACTGCACACTATGCCAGCCGCAGATGCACGCAGACCGTCGCGTGACTTGAGAACGCTTAAATCGCGGTAATTAGGGAGGTGGAAAAATGGATCTGGACAGAAACGGGGGAAATCAGCCGGAAACCAGGCGTCACGGGATCGCGACACGTGTCACGCCGATCACGTGTCTCCCCGAGGAAGTGGATTTCAAGAAAACAATATGGTATCGGCAGTGCATCGTGCTCTTTTTGCCGCTCTTAATGAGCCCGCGACAGGAAGCCGTGTTTTTTTTCGGCACAGATTGTACAACTACCGATTGTGTCTCGGGCACTTGACAAGAGTTGTTCGTAATTTTCATTCCTCAGCCAAGCTGAAAAAGAACAATTCTAAATCTAGCATCGTTGGCCGGATGACGCGAAAACAACTTTTTCTTTCATCAATTGAAAATACTGTTCCGCGACTGCAGCCAACTGGAAAGCGTCTGAAAGTTAAAGAAAATAAATACTGAGAAAATGTCCATAAAAATTCAACAGCAAGAGCAATAGCACAGAATAAAACAGCAATAAAATTCTCATCTAACCGCGAATTCGCAGTTTCGTTCCGTTTATATCGAGCGAGTCGAACTTTTCGACACAGCTGAACGTTCGAGATGGTTGGATGTTAGGTCACGTTTTGTTCGAGCTGACCGTTATCGCCTGATAACGTAGTTCCAATGCTCTCTGGAAGATTGCCCATAATTATCATCGTAGGAACCCGGTTATTACTCCGGCCAGCTACAAAGGGATCTCCATTATTCCCATTAAAAACCGTGTATTTGATATCCGCCAATTAAAGTTCCGAAGAAGACACAGATATCCCGAAGTAATTAGTAATCGTTCAGCAAGTGGTAATTAGCCCGGGCCGCGCGGCCCGTTTTCCCGCCAGTTTTGTTTAATCAACTCAATGAGCGTTCCCGGGGCGAAAGAGAAACGAAAAGAGAGAGAGAGAGAGAGAGAGAGAGAGAGAGAGAGAGAGAGAGAGCGAAGAGGAGAGGAAAGGAGAGGAGAGAGAGATTTTCGAGAGAGGGAAACAAAGGCACGCCGTAACTAGTATCCGCGGTTCTTTCCGCGACTAACTCGTTACAGGTCCACGAATTGACTTAACTTAAGCGGAACCTCTGTGTGTCTCTCTATTGGCCAAAATTTTGCACGGTGGTCCCGGGCAAGTTGGAACAAAAGAAGGAACACTGTTCGATCGAACAATGGGAAAGATTGGTCGGTCGGGGAAACGGTTCGGTCGCCGTTTCGATTATTAATTTCGTTCGTCGAGTTCGTGGAACTTCGGGAGGGCAGCTCGCCACCAGCGATTGTAATAATGAACAAAAGCGATAGACAAACAGTGCAGGCTCGAAAATAAATCCGCACCCGAGGCGGAGTGACCCTGGAGCAGCCCTTTCAGGGCGAGAGCCCCCCGGTCCTTTGCCCTGTTAAAAATTTCAACGCGGAAAAAAGCGGGAAGATACGCGCACAGGCCTTAACGCTCCCGGGCTCGTTATCGTCGTAATGCGACGCTAACTTAACTGGTAAAGCTGTTAACTTAAATTTCAAGGCGATGCGCCGCATCTCGATCAATAATATAAACCTTCGCGGAGAGTCTCGGTAGAAGACACGGTGCTGGAATCGCAAAAAGCCAGACAAAATTTATACAGAGTGTTGAAAAGTTGAAAAACTTCGGGTATGTGCTGTGTGAGATATGATGTGGATGATACTTTAGGCTCTGGGATTTTGGGTGGGTATTGTCTAATGTATAAACAATGCATTTACGACGTCACGAATAATACATATTGATTTTCCTAAGAACCATAATATCGTGTTGAAAAAATTGCGGAAGCATCCGTAATTGTGAGAGGTATGCGACCGCTAATCGCATTTTCCGCGAGTACAAGGGCGGCCGCATCTGCGCCGGGCGAAACAGCCCTGGCGGTGGCAAAACAAAGGGCCAAGCCCTTTTCTCGCGAAGTCCGGGACCTGCAGCCAGGGTCCACGGTGGCGTTGCTGTCTCGCGAGAAAAATGGAGGGCGAATTTTCCCGCGTTCTCTCCCTTCGCGCCCTTCTCCCACCCTTGACCCTATCTTTCTTTATGCTTACCCCGTACTACTACCACCCCAGCCACCCCTTCATTTTGCACCCTTCCTTCCCGGACCCTCCTTCTTCTTCTTCTCCTACTACGAGGCCACCAGCCTCCCCCTTCGGCCACCCCCTCCGTGTCTCTTTTCCTTCCGCCCTTCTCGGCGATCCGAGAAAGGGCGGGAAAGGGCAAGGGTAGGGTGGAGAACGGTTCGGGAGGGAGGCCACGAGAAGGTAGCACGACGACGACTACGGCGACGACGACGTCGACGACTACGATGGACGGGATTGTAGGGGTAGCCTGCCAACCGCGTGGGGATGAAACGAATCAATACTTTTGCACTCGGGTTCCCTCGGGTTCAGGGCTGTGCAATTTTGGCGCGAACAGGCCCCGGCATGCGCCGCGAACATCAGCGTCACACGCCTTTACTGTTGCGTTTGTTTACCGATTTTTCCAACACCCCTGCAGACCCTACATTGCCATTTAAATAAGGACCGTTTCGCTTTCGGACATTCTACATCCACTTCGATTCTTCTCCTACTCTCCTTTTGTCGTCCGGATAAAATTTTTTTACGATTTTATATGCTTGAGTAAAAAGTCTCTTCTATGAAAATGTAATATTTTTCCAGTGGTACATTATTGTAGAATTCTGCTGCGACGTTGATTTTCGTCGGAATTTTCTTTCGAGCAGAGAAAAACTTTTATCTTCAATGTTTCAGAAGAACATTTTTTTACGCTTTTGAATATGTAGAATAGTGCTTCTGCAAATATTTTAAATTTTTTCAACGGTGTGATTTTTCTTTGCGACATTAATTTTCCTCGGAATTTTCTTTTGGAGAGAGGGAGGTGTTTGAATTTATTCTTTTGGAAGAATGCTTTTCGCGAATGCTTTTTATGGGATTGAACGAATAGTAATTCGTGCCTGTGGAAATTTGAAGTCTGTTCTGCGGCGTGTTATTGTGGGGTGCGTCGTCTCAAGGGCGTGGATTTTGGCGCCAACGCAGTCGAGCCAGAGTTTTCCTTCGTTCAAAGGAAATTTCTTCGTT
This sequence comes from Lasioglossum zephyrum, assembly GCA_028455615.1. Taxonomy (NCBI): domain Eukaryota; kingdom Metazoa; phylum Arthropoda; class Insecta; order Hymenoptera; family Halictidae; genus Lasioglossum; species Lasioglossum zephyrum. The sequence continues at coordinate 13,623,628 of CM052328.1, read as the reverse complement.
TGTGATGAAGCTGTTGAATTTTTAAGATTCAATTGAAGTTGAAAGGGTGAGAATGAAATGTTTGACTTTATTATTTACGGGGATGTTGTCTCGAGGGCGTGGATTTTGGCGCCAATAGAGACGGGAATGGTTTTGCCTACGTACAAAACAAAATTTCTGTTTGCGACTGTTCAATTATCGAATTCGTAAGACCGAATATAATTCAAATGCGTGAATATAAATTTTTTACTTCATTGCTGGTGGATTGTTTTGTTAGCTGTAAATTCCGCCGCCATTGTGTTTCCCCTGTCGGCAATGTTTATGGGATTTTGCGGAGTCTGTCGGGTTTTCACGAAGATCGAAGTATGGATTAACCAGATCGCTATTTACGCGGCTTTCAAGTTTGTTTTCCTCGGAGTGAAGTTTTGGCGCGAACACGCCCAGCCACGCTCCCTCCTATCCTATGTTCCTGATTTAAGCTCCGCTTCCTCTTTCATTCCTACGTGCAAAATAACGGCGGATTGTTTTACACGTTGAATTGTTAGCGAGCCGGCACTGTTTCCCCAGAGCTGCAATGTTTTCGCGCGAACACGCCCTTTACAATTTTCATCCCTATAAGGTCCGTCCATGGTCTCGATTTCTACAATTATAAACAGACTCGAACATTCCATACAAAAAGCACGTTCACTTTGACAAAGCGTTACTAAAAAAAACATACCCGGGTGCAAATTAAATTAAATTTCCAATGAAAAGAAATGTTACAAAAATGTGTAAATCATTTCCATTCGAGTGAATTCCGTTTATTCATTCTTCTTGCAATTCCCTCGTAATTAAAAACAATTTTCTTGCATCGAAAACATACAATTCAGGATACAGTTCGGTTTCAACATCAACAACGAGATTGAAGTTTATTTCGGTTCGAGGGGCACGAATAATACAGAAATTTAGCGAATACCATCTGGAACGTTGATCACGCCGGTAACTCAATATTCCAAACGCGAGAGATTAAGTGCACGATCGGATACAATTCCTCAAAGACATTCTCCGGCAAGAATTCCCGTGGCAGCCGCAAATAGACAGTTCCCGGAGACGCTGTTAAGATTACAGTTTCGCGGGCTCGTAAAGATTTATTTTCCAGCCTAAATTATTCAAGTTCCCGCGAGCAGTGTTTACCGTAAGACAGTCGAAAACCGCCTATCCTTGCGAGGGAAGTTTACGCGGCGCGGTGAACTTGTACTCAAGGAGAGAGAGAGACAGATAATTGCTTATTAAGACCAGAACTCCGCTGATGAAATTTAATGTTCCGCGCGCGCGTTCGCGGAACGAGGCCTCGCCTCTAGAAGTCGAATAACGCCAAGCGCAATCGGCTTCGTATGAATCACGATGATATCAACGTAAAATCAAGATGAATGTTCTAAAAAATTCATTGACGTCGGTTCTACGCTATCTGAATTAATCCTGGCCTGGCGACGCCTGGGTCCGAACAGACCCTCGTTGAATCGAGGGTGTGTCGCACGGTTACACCTGTAAAATCCGCAGAATACCGTTCGCGTAAAATACATGGCAAACAAGAGATCGTGCGGGTCCCGCGATTTCGCGCGTAAACACGATTTTCCGCCAGGGCCGGGTTGGGGGCGGGTGACGAAGGGTTCACGGGTCGAGCACCGCCAAAAACGTGATCGAAAGCGCGCGGACGCGCACTCGATACTTTAACCCTCGTGGCCATGTTGTTTAAGAGGAGCCGTGCTTAAAAAATGACGAGTTCCCGCGCTGCTGGTTCCCCGAACTTTTGGAAATGCAGTCAATTTTCGTTTACACAAACGAGCTAACGTTTCTGTTGGCTGAGCATTTCCAATTTTTTAATGGGACGATTCTTTTTATTGTGTTTCCAAGTGGGCTAGGATTTTTCGTTAGTGTTTGTTGTTGGAAGGGCTACTCACTTATCGACCGTTTAACACTTTAAACAATGGTAGACATCGTGCTTCGTGTTTCTCGTCGATTTAATTCAGCTCGACGACCACAGCTGGCGCTAGTGATAACAAAACATCCCTTCAGACGTGTTAGGGATGAAACCCTTACAGGCAGGTTCCAAAAATCGATTTGATTTTTACGTAAATCGGTAGTTGGGAAATGTATTTCGAAAATTTTAGATCGAAATTTCAGTTCTTCTGTTAGTGAAACAGTTTGAATAATTTCTTGAACAAGTTATCTTGCTAATTATCAAGATTAGCTTTAGATAATAGCCGGAGGGATTTTAATGAACGGACTGAATAGTTTTGTAGAAAATATAGCCGAAACGAAACTTCCATATGAATTAGCTCTACTCGATTAGTATTCCCCCGTATCCTCTTCAAGGATACTAGTACTACGTGTACACTTCACCCTTGTGTAGGCAACCGGTTGCCGAATAGCCAATTAACGATCATTCTTTTCACAATGTTTGTTCACGAATTAAAAACCATGAATGACGCGGAGTCCAAAACTAGAAATTATTTTTCCCAACAAATTCGTAAGAATGCACATTTACCATATTAAATTTCTCCCTGAAACAGACAGTATCATACGTTCATTATTCTCGCAACTCAAAGAGAAGCTGAAAGAAGCCATTAGCGAACAGAGCCAACCTGTTCCCAATCAAGCATCCCAAAACAAGAATCATTTGATCCAGCAAAGCCTTTAAAAACTCGCAATCAACCAGCTCAAAACGATCTCGCAGAGACCAGGGCAGGTTGCATATCCCCGCACAAGGTAGTTAACCACATGTTCGTATGTATCGAAATCGTTCGAGGAAGAGAAACAGGAATAGAAGGAGGATGGTAGGAATAGGAATACGGGCGCGCGAACACGGCAGTATCGGTGGCCGTAAAACTTAAGCAAAAATTGATACGCCGCGAATCACACGGATAATCGAATTTACAGTAAGCCCCGCGGTAAACTCGATAATAAAATCGTTGGTCGCCGACATAGAGAGTGAGAGAGAGAAAGAGGGCACACACATATATACAGAGAAAGAGAGAGAGAACAGGAGGTGGCTGGACGTACTCCGGGTTTTATCGAGTGGCGTAGCTTGCGCGGCTCGCAGCAAGGGAGAGGGTGGTTTTAGGAGCCCTTTGATGCGCCACAAAGTCACTACGGCACTGCGACAACCTCCTCTCTCTCTCCTCTCCTCCTCTCTCTCTCCGGGAGAGTATACGTGACGTAGTTTAGTGGGGATGGATGACGTCAGTGGTCGATACACACGGGTTTCTCCTCCTCCTCGAGTACTACGCCACCCCCGCCGAAGCTTGCCGAGGGGGTTGGTGGGGAATAGGCGAGGAGAGGGTTTCCAGCGGGAGAATAGAGAGAGGGTGGTTTGGGGATGGAAGCTCGACTGACTCTCTCTCCCTCTTTATCTCTCCTCCATCCTGTTTCTCTCTTGCTCTCTTCCACTCTTTCTCTCTCTCTCTCTCTCTCTCTCTCTCTCTCTCTCTCTCTTGTAGCAGCGCGGGTGGTTTCGAGGTGTTCGCCGTCTATTCTGCCGCAATACGAGTCCGTGAATGGCCCCGGCTACTTGCATTCCGCAATTTTCACGGGGAAGGTAGACTTCGTTATTACAGCTCGAGTGTCACGAGCAGGGGTGAATGAATATAAAAAAAGGGAAAAGGAGAACACGCCGAAAAGAGAACGCGCCAGAGGAAAGATTGAGCGAGAGAAAGAGAGGGTGAGATGGAGGGGCGGTTTTTTTGCGTGTAGTTCGCAGGACCGAAAATTGCGGAGGAATTGTACAGGCTCGCGCGCACGCCGAGCGAAATTAGTTCTGGTAATCGTAAGCGACGCCTCTAACCCGGTTAACTGCTCGCCCAGCATAGATTTAAGGCTGAGATCGCTACCCGACGTACACCTACCCGACGCACCCGATTCACCGTCCCGGCGAATTAAGGCGCGGCTCGTTCCGACGACGCCAAGAGCGACAGAGAAATAGAGAGAGAGAGGGAGAGCACTGGCTTTTAATGAGATCGCAATTTCGCGCCTGCGAGATTTCACCGCGACATTCTTCTAATTGCGGGTCGAACTGATTGCTCCTATACCATCCCCCGTAGACGTAACGAGTCGTCATCGGGCGCCATGACTGTTTTCGCGAACGTTCGCTCGGTGACTCTTGCCTGATGGCCGCACGGTACGCCGAGTTACATGAATGCGTGTTTCTAATAATTTTACTACGTCCGGAATAATTGATCTCTTTGCACTCGGAACTATTTTAACTTGAAAATTAAACATTTCTATCGACTTAGATTAATTCCCTTCTATACGCTTTTGTTCATTTTATAGATACGAATTTGATATAATACCTCATGAAATACTGAGAGGTTTAGCAATTGACTAAATGACAACATATTTAATAATGTAAGCAATATTTTGAGTCCCCATCTTTTGAAACGATTTCAAATATCGTAGAGGGAAGAGCGTCGACATGGTTCCGCCCAAGGGTCCAGCTAAGGGTTAAACAATCCTGCCTTTTATCGATCAAGCTAGCCGGGAATTGTGAATAGGAGAGGCCTCGTAAACTCGTTGGCACGAGATGATTGTGGCTCCGATTCTTCCCGACGGATTCGGTAAAAATGTCACTATTCGTCGGTCCAGGTCCAGCAATCGGCGGATCCACTGTGGCCGGGGGACGTTCGTAAACTCGAAATTGGGATTTTTAGGGTCCACTAAATCGCGGAACGATCTGTACACACTCGAGAGAACCCCGTGGCTCGTGTTCAACGTTTTAACGCGGGTGTGCTCGCGCGCGCGCGCAGCCGAACATCCACATAATTGGACATAAAATCTGTTTCCCATGATTGACCGGGCGTTATCGTTCCTTCCCCTCGTACACAGGGCTCCATAAAAATTCGATTAATCGGCCGGGCGAACCGTTTCTAATCGAATCCTTGAGGCCTCCACACGCTGCTTTTCCTTTTCGGCAATGGTCAGCTCTTTTCCGTTTGAAACCTCGGTCGATTCTAGGACAGTTTTAACAAGGTCTTATCTACTGCCAGGACTTTCCTCTTCTGTTCCAGTTGAATCGGCTGCCTGCCTCCTCGGCATGGTTTTCGTTACTCTCGAGACCAGTAATTCGACGGTAACGAGGGTAATCGAGAGCAACGATCGAACGATCGCTCGGGAAATAGGTGACTCGGTCGGGAATCGTGCTTTCCGTTTTGACTTGCGCGGTGTACGTTATACATTCCGTGGATGTAAGGAAAAACGTTTATGCATTAATACTATTCATTAGTTCTATACTCTAGTAGGATTTACACACATACCAGAAATACAGTAATGCAAACAAATTCGAAAGGCTAACAAAAAGTCATGCAATTTTACCCATATTTTATTTGTGAAAAATTAGTGATCGTAACTTTAAACAGCAATATCTGGAAAGTGGAAGTATACTACCACAGAATTGTGTGTTCTGTTTTTGGAAATATTTTCAGACTGTTCTCACATTTTTTATTATAACTGGATTGCAGAAAGGACAAGTAACGTCGGTAGAATAAAATCGTAGTCGTTGGATTATCGAAGTATTGCGAAATGAAGCGATAGAGGGTCACCGGAGACCCGACGATGCCAACTAAGGGTTAAGGGCACGAAGAAATGGCGGTGGCGATAAATTCGCCGGGGTTCGAGTGTATTATTGCTGTGCCGGCGTCGTATTCGTAGGAATAATCGTATTGTCGGCGAGTTAACTCGGTTATTGGAGGTCTCGGATTCTCCCTAGGTTCCATGCTCTGGGTTAGGTGTCCCGGATGGATCGTTCTGGAGGGACGATCGTGAAAGAGAGAAAGACAGGGGGGAGTCGGGGGCAGTGATATCGTGAGTGGCGAAAAATGATACCGGAGCCAGGGTAATGATAATACTTCACGGCGGAAGAAAGGAAAATGAAATGCGGGCTGCAGCCCGGGGGCCGCGCGGGGGTGGCTATTGTGCTCTAGGACTGATTACCCTTCGAGCTCATCTCAACGTTATAGATTTACCGACACAAGGCTGGAGCTCGTACAAAGGCCGAGGTGTGTTAATTTGCGAGAGAAACGATAGATAATGGAACGGGAACGGCGGCGCCGCGCGGCGGGATGAAAGTAAAAATTGGAGGATCCTTAATGCTGTATTGGCTCCGGATACAGCCCCGGCTCCGGGGAATTGAAGTGGCCATCTTTTTTCAATGGAGCCGACGGTTAATATTGCGTTATGGCTGCTAAGATGCGGGGATGGCGCGTCCGTCTGTATTTAGACACTGTAGACTTTTTTTCATCTTCTATATTTTTTTCCATCAGACATAAAATTATAAATTTTTGGTTGGACGGACGCGACAGTGATCCGCGTTCGTCAAGATCCTCGGAACGCTGCCGAAGAGAAGGTCCAGATCCATTTGGGGGAGGATTCGGATTGGAGCGAAGGGTGCATCAGCTCGTCAACCGCTTTTTTCGGGCGGAGAGGACACGTGCCCACTCGTCCGCTACGTGATTTATTTGAATGGGCAAATTTGTGTCTGATGAAAATCCACGGGCCACGAGGGGCCCCCAGTTAAGCCCGAAATTATCATTCCGGGTGCGGCAACGGCACGGCGCGGCTCTTTGAAGAAAGCGCAAGATACAAATAGCGGTCGGATTATGCAGGCACGTGTGCCACGTGCTCCCGAGGCCTGCAACCCCCATACTGTTCGCGCGGCTTCGATCTGCGCATGATAAATTTTATTTACCCGCGTCCCTTCCGCGGACAACCTACACATGCCATTTACATAACTCCCTAAGTCAAACTAGACCGATTCCTCGGTCTATCGGACAGACCTTCCCGAACGCTTCCGGTTTCTTGTTTTATGATGTTCATTTCGAGTCGTTGAAACGGTTGCAGCGAATCCGAGATGATGAGTATAGTATTGTTTCGGCGCACGGATCGTTTGCTTTGGGGTCACGTACGAATTCACGACGCTCCTCTTTTTTTCTTCCAGCAGCGATCCACCTTTCGAGAGGTATCGTCTTCCGATCGAGAGGGGTCGTGATCGTTCTGCTGTCCGATCACAATGGCACGTTCGGCCGAGCACGACAATGCCGCGGCCTAAATCAGGAGGCATTACTCCTAATCACTGCCATTCATAAGCAAATTTGATTTCCTTTCGAGCCACGGGGCATTCCTAATGTTTTCAACGTCCCCCTTTCACGCCTCATTTTCCCGGCGCGACGCCCGTCCCAATTTCGTCCTCTATTTTTCTCTCTCTCTCACACTAGAAACCGCTCCTTCTTCTTCGTGTTCCGTTCCGTGACCTTGCTGCTCGTTTCTCGTCGATAATTGGGGGTAAAAATAGGGCTGCTGGCCTTGGAGAAGCTTCAAAGTCGCCGCAGAAATATTCATAACCGATGGACTATGAGCTCCCGACCAAGCTGTCCGCTAAATATTCATTAGAGCAGCAATGAAAATAAGGGAAGAGCACACGTCGAGTGTTCTCTTTAAAAAAACTCGTCTTCTTTCCTCGACTATCCTCTTTAATCGTTCCACACGTACAATCTTTTACAGAAGACATTTATTTTGGCGTTAACACTCCCGCAACTTTCTCGCTCATGTTTTGAAATTAGCAATTTTAAATATACGGAGTGAGTTACGGAGCGTGATCAGCTTAGGAAATCTTTTCAGCTAAAATAACATGGTGCTAGGAGAGCTTTAAGCTGATTGTACCAAATTTCTTGTCAACCCTACTTTTTCACTCAATATTGCAACAGACACAAAGTTACTATTCAACTGTTTCCATCCGCAAAGAACTGTTCCAGCAAGAACCGTTCCTCAAATATTTCTCGAGCCGATCTTCTCTTCAGCAATCTCCGCGTTGTCCACCGTATTGACCACGTCCTTCAAGAACGTATTAGCGCGCCAGTGGCCCCCAAGTCCTCTCATCCCTTCTTTCTCCGAGCAGACAATATACGGTTCGAGTCTCTCTATCTCCCTCTCCTTTTTTCCTCTGGAGGGCCTTTTTTCGGGGGTTGCACGCAGGGGTAGTTCCGGCTCGAAAGTGACGGATTCGAGGTTTCCCGGGGATATCGGATAAAGTGCGTGCACGAGCAGATAAGAAAGGCGAAGGGGGGATAAGCCGGAGACGAATGGGCCAGTCACGCAATTTCGCGTCAAACAAACCCATCCCCGCACCGAACTCACCCCCTCCCCGATGGTTTCGTTCACCTTACGTAGACCGGAACAGCTCTGCGGTTCTTACCCTGTCCGAGCAACGGCCGCACCTGGCGCCCGCCCCAAAAACACGGCCGCCCTACGTCGGATCTTCTCCTGAAGGATTAGCCTCTTACTCATGTCCCGACCGACGCCTCTGTAAACGTTTCAGGAAGTCCGTTATATCGTTAGCCAGCCGGTGGACGTGGCAATTAACTAGACAGACAGACAAGGATCTCTCGCCTCTTCCGACCCGCGCGGCATCTGGCTCGTTCCGCGCCGCAACGATAAAAAATTATGCCACTGGATACGTTTGGTTAATCCGTTTGCCGCGACTGCCGCTGACGGATTGGCCAATGGTGCCTCGACGGTCTAATGCTTAGATCATATATACTCATAGATCCGGCTTCAGATAACATGCCTTCTTCCAAGATTACATCGTCTACCAGATGACGGTTGTGGGCAAACTCCTCTGGGCGAAAGGGGAATTACACTCGTTCATTTTTACTTCACTTTTGTTATTTTAAAAGGTAAACCTTAAGTTTAGGGGAGGCTCCGATGACCTTGACCTTGGCATATGTTGTGAAGGACAACATTCTGAACAATCTTTGTCATTACAACTACCTGGTGCTTGGTCTTAGGTTTCGAGATAATTGCAAAAAACTGTATTGAAGTAGTTTTTGAAAATTGAAAGCTTACCCTATATATGTATCACTCTGTATAGAGAGAGAGACCGACCCTGTTTTCTCTATCATCTCCACATGTGTTTACAAAAACAGTAAACTGACACTGTGTCAAGGCTGGATTACGTTGCCACGGAGCGTGCGCGAATAGTTAAAATTCAATTTAGTACTAGCAATAGTTTTTTGCAATTATCTCGAAAACTAAAACCGAGCATCGGGTAGTTGTAATGGCAAAAGTTGTTCAGAATGTTGTCCTTGACAACATATATCAAAGTCAAGGTCATCGAAGCTGCCACCCTAAAAGTAAGGTTAACCTTTTAAAATTAATGCAAACTCATTTTGTGTGAGCACTATATATGGTTCAAGGTCTAATGTTTAATATAATTTTTCGCGAGTCTATCGACATCTTGGTGATTCTACTTGTTGCCTGAAATGTTTAATGCAAAATTGTGTCAGCTTTTCTCTTCTTACCCTACGCGGTCCTTTGCCACTGACGATCTCAGTCCTCTTATGGCCTCGCAAACAGTAGCACCCAGCGCAACCAATTCGTATGCATGCATCTGTCCCCGTTCCTCGAATTCCGTCGTTCCACTTGGACCAGCAAGAACCTCGTGAAACGTCCACGGTTCGTTACCCGTTATCGCGACGCGTCGGGACCATAATCGCCGCGGGGGTAGAAAAATCCTCGCGCGAGAAACGACCCCCCTACTGTGTTTTCGGTGGGCCAAAGGAATGACGCGTTACAACGGTGCCGTTTGACCTGGTTCTCTCTGCCCACTTATTCTCGTCAACATATTCAAAACACCCGGAGCTGAGATTTTCCGTGAGTATTCCCTTCGGGAGAGGCTAAGGGATGAAAAAGAGAGAGATTGTAAGAACGACGACGAGGAAAAACCGCTCCAAGTTCGATTTATATTATGCAAGCCGTTTTATGTAACAAAAAGTGTGGTTTAATTAAATGTCTACCGATTAATTACGGAGCAGGCAAGTGAAAGAATATATAACGAAGTGTTTCAGATTTTTTCTGGTTTTCGCGTTTTCGAAAATTCAAACGATTACAGTTTCAATGTAACACGCGAACAATTCAGCAGCAGAGAGGGAATTCATTATACGAGATTTCAACAGACGAAAATTTCAAATTTTCTGTAACAATGCCGCGTAATATGCTTGAAGAGCTGTTCATTTACGGCGACGTTAATTTGATTGTTATTATTATTATTTTCGTATCTTTTCGGAAAACAATTTGCAACTGTTGAAATTTCATTTCCGAATTTTCATCACACGCATCTCGAATGCCATGTATCTCGAGTTTAAACGCGTGGGTTTTGTAATTTCTGTGACGCACGTTGTAACGAATACATTTAATTGGCCGTGCACTTCATTAAAAAGTATACCACCGGGATTGTCATGTAAATGGTTTCTGTTCGAAATCGCAGTGATGAATGTCAAACAAATATTTTGAATAACGTTACCTAGACCGCTTCCGGTTACAACATTTCTGGTTATTCTTCATAAAAGATCGTTTCCTTGATGTCCTAAAGAAAAATAATTATCGGCCCCAACAGTTTGCTCGAGGATCAACCAAAAACTGAACAACCTCCTGTTCGAAAACCCAGCGGCAGAAAAAAATCGCGGACTATTACCTCGACCATAAAAACCAGTGAAACTTCCTCCTGTTTCATTTCTTTGGTACATTCGGCATTTACGAGAGAAACGCTGGCAAGTAACATCGCGCGAACACCGTAGATCCAGGCGGGAGGGGATGAAAGTCTCTATAACGACGTCGACGAGGAAGAACGAGAGTGAGAAAGCAGAGAAATTCTCTCGGAAGAGTCCAGCACCGTGCCAGAAGCGCGGGAAACGCGAATCGCCGGAACTCGGCGAGAAACCGAATTGTCTATTGACCTGGCAGCGATGCCTAGGCCATAACCAAAAGCGGAAGCGCAATCATGCTGGAAGGTACGCGGCGATAAAACACATTCGGCGCTCGGAAATGAAACCGTCGGAGCGTCGACACTTTTCCCGAGCCCCGGTATGATTTTCTCGATGCTCCGCGCCGTTTCTGAACCTCGCTCGAAAATGGCTCGGGTTTGGGTAGCCGGGGTTCAGGTTCAGGTTCAGGTTCGCCGGAACGAAACACGGTTCGCGGTCGTGTGTCAATTTGCTGGACAGTTTCGACTCGTAAACACGGGGCTCTCTCGGTTACCCGCGTGTCACATCGCAATAAAATTCGAACAATATCCTGGGCATCGATTTCCACCCCCGCGGTACTCTCACCCTTCGCTCGTCTTTCTTCTTCGAAATCCAGTCGGGGGAGGCTGGATCTCATCGAGATGAGAATGCATCCGCTCGCCACTTTTATGATTGAAGTGCACGCGTGTGAATCTCGGGGCGGGGAGGATACGGTTCGGTGAAATAGGGGTTTGCCGCTCGGAGAGTGAGTATCGCGTTGGCACGAAGAAAGTTAGCGGCGCGAGGTGTATGCGCGATTCGAATTTAAGGTCGACTTGCACCAGTGTCGCCAGATTAACCATCATCCATCCCTCACGAATTGAATCTATGCCTTGGTCACCTCGCCCTTTCTACGTTCCCTTCATTTTCTATTTCACCTATTCAGTTTTGTCACAAATGCGTAACAAGTGCATTCCGAGGTGCACCCGGGTTACCGTGACTTCATCGACATCTAACTTCCTTGCACAGTCATTGATCAAACGATTGACGTTGAAATAATTGTCGGTGAGTTAAGGGTAACCTGGTGCACCCTGTGTCAGGTGGGAATGTGTTAATTTCCTGGGACCCCTGATGAGCGAGGTACAACGTTGAACTTTTCGGAAAAAATGCGTGTTTAGAGACACTTTCTTAGCAGTGTCCATTGTGAAGATCGGCAGGAATGTGAGAGCAGGGTACGTCACGGGTGGAGAGGGGTGCAGGGGTGGCAGGGTTCAGTCGTTCGTTTAGCGGTTTGCTCGTGCACCGGGGAATTCGCAGTCGCCGCGAGAGATTTCGTGGGGTTCACGGCCCTCGTTACGGCCCCCTTTACGGGCCGTACGTGCTCCACGGCCCTTCGTGCAGGAACCAATACGGCCGCGCATAAACGCATACCGCCGGCTGTTTACTATTTCAGATACACGGTATAAAAGGGGTCGTAGGTGATGTCGCTACGTCGGTAGGTGAGTCAGGCCTTCGTACCCGAGCAGAAGTAGAAGCGGAGAGACAGAGAGGGCGAGTGGGGGCGTCGGGAGAGGGCGGGTAATATATTTTTTATTGTTAATCTACGGTGATTTATGTCGGACGCGTCTCCATAACGTGACTTTACTGCATCTCTTCTTCGTTTTTCGTACGCTCCGCTGACCCGGACTAGAAGAGGACAAGCGAGAGCTGCGCACAGTTCCCCCGGCCACCCTGTAGCCAGCCTATAAACATCTCGCTGGATTAAGGGCCGACCTGAAGGGATTTTGCCCGTTCGAGCCGGTTACAGCCTTTTCTCACGATTATTTGTGACCACGTTGAAAATGGTTTTCCCTCTCGTCCCGCTCGTCCTTCTACGTCCTCCTCCTCCTCCTGTTCCTCTTCTTCTTCTGCTTCTTCTTATTCGTCCTCCACTTTTCGCCTCCGCCTCGTCGACGCATTATTCGCGACCGCACGCTCGCGATATTTCATCCCGCGCGACTGGATCTTATAAGTAAACTGTGCACCTAGCTGAAAGTCATTCAATTTTATTTAATCGCGTATTTATTGGACGGGGAACTCGCTTTTTCGAAAACGGCTGTCGAAACAAAAATTCATTTCATGGAATTACCTTGGTTCTCTGAAACCAACACAGCGAGTCCACTGCTGAATTGGGACACTCGGATTTGATTTTAATACAATAACTAAAAATGCTCTACGTGAATTGCAACAAAGCAGAGTTAAATAGAAATTCAGTTACTTTATCATCATTCTCTGAAAACAATATAATAATATGAAACTCTAGTCTTCTTTCATTTTTCCGAAAATCATCGTGGGTTGCTATGCTCCCAGCTATGTTTCCCGGTTAGTCCCGTAGACAAAATCCGAGAAATCCAATCGACGACGCCTCAAGCCGGTTTTATGCGTCCTCTGGAACCAGGAGATCGGTTTGTTTCGGGGTCGACGAGAGAAAGAGAAAGAGAGGGAAGGTGGTTCGTTGAAACAGTAGGCAGGTTTACGAGGAGACGGCGGTCATGAGCGTAACTCTGGACCGTTTTGTACGCTTCTTACCGTCCGGCGTAAAGTCTGTCGGCCGCCGCGCGGACTTTAATCCACTAACAGCAATGGCGCAGTTCGTTTGCGTTTTCTTGATTTAAGGCGAGTTCTCGGGATGCATGGATTTGCGAGCACGCGCCCCCATAGCTTTGGAAGCTGATTGGAGACGCCGGTGGTGGAAGGTTGGGGGTGGTTCGTGGCGGTGGTGGTCGGAGGTAAGGAAACCGGCAAAACGAAGAATCCTGGTGGCCCCGATGCTGCTGGACAAGATTTAGAGTTCTATAGTTAAGTCTTTTCGGGATGCTTCGTGGGGCTCGGATTGAATTTAAGCCACCCCTAGCCACGTCCAACCAGGAAGTAATGGCACCGGGATGCCTGGGACCCCGAGGTCAATACGTATTGTTAATAGATCTTTAATTTTCCCGGTCGTACGGAAGTCGATTCATGCACTGGCAAAGACTTTCAAACCAGCCCACACGTGTTTTCTTACGTTGTCCTTGAGAAGACCTTCTCCCACAGAGTTAAATCCTCGAAAATACCCCGCGTACACTGTAGTAAAAAGATGGATGGAGAACTCCCAACGATCAAACAAAATATTCCTTTCAGCTCGATCCTCACAAAAGGACCCTCGGAAGATCGAAATTCGCATAAAAATCCCGGGTCCACTAATTTCAAAGCGCTACTGGAGCCGAGGAGTTGGTCAGTCAATAAACCGTAAAATCAAACTCGAAAAACCCGCGAGAAGGAAAGCGAGCGGGGAAAAGGTAGCAAGGAACTAATGGTAGGTACCTTTCTCGAGCGAGAGCAGCCCAGCTTCCTCCAAGATTCCCGATTCATGGGCCAAGATTGCAGCCGGAACCTTCGCATAATAAATTCCCTGGGAGTTCGGGTAACTCATGGGTCGAAAGTAGTCACTTATCCGAGTCGAAAGGAACCTGTTACCGCGATTCTATCTTTCTCTCGCTCTCTCTGCTTGAATCGGCCATCAGAAGCGTCGGAATGTCTGTGTCCGTGAAGCGACCGCCCCGTGAGCTTGCACAGGAAGTTATGTGGATATTAAATAAGGATCCATCATAACGATCGGACGTCCATCCCACCGTGGCAAACCCTCTCTCTCTCTCGTACACACTCTCGTAGGATCTCTCTCACCCCATCTGCAGGATCTCTCCCTCATCCCCTGTTGAGAGGAGCCGTTTACGTACCCGGGACGGGGCTATTCTTAAGATGAAAACAGATGGAGCCGACAGATCGGCTATATCTGATCGACGGAATAGCCGAGAGCCGTCATCGAACGACGCTGTTTGCGAGCGGTTAACTCGCGCAAACATTCTATCGTCCTTGCCTGCCTCGAACGACCTTATACCACTTGTAAGGACTTCTCATTCAATCAACTTGTTATTAACTGGAACTCACTGGCTCGAGACGCGGCGTGGGAAGGTTAGACAAGATTTCGATCCTTGTGGATCTTGTTTATTTATTTGCGGTTTATTTTAACGCATGAAGAGGAGGACATTCCTCGTGTTGTCTTCGTTTAGACTCGAGGTCATTTTCAATAGAGAATCTGGGACTTGTGAATCTTGTTCTACGATTAGATACATTTCTCAGTTTTTGCATTTCTGCAATCCTTATTGGAGTCGATCTGAAAATTCAAAATTTAAGAGTGTCTACCTAGTCTCTTGACTACCCTCGAAACAACACAAGCGAAACAAAGGATATGCCGGAAACATCCCGAAATCAGGACCGACTGATGGAGAATTAAAACAGACAGGAATCACCGCGGACAACCAACAAAGGGTGGAATCTGTTAAAAATGTTCGTCCGCGAAGTATTAATACGCGGAACGTAATATTCCAGGGGAAAAGATGAATGTGTTACCCTTGCGCGAGAGGGTAGCGACAGAGAAACATGGAAAAAGTGAGAACGAAAGAGAGAGTGAGAGAGATCGCTGGAAAAGTAATATACGAAACAATCTTGTCGCGGCGATGAAACCGTCGGAATCGTCGAAACAAAACCGGAAAAGCGCGTCGCGTTGGATCGCGCGTGCCCGAAAACTTTTCCGTCCGGAAACTTTTATTCCCGCGACGGTTTCCGCGGGCGAAGAAATGAAGCCGCGCGATCGATGGCACGATGTCGGGGGGATGGAAAACACCGGTAAGAAACCTAAGAGGGTGTTAAATTCGCCGCTCGCTCGCTCAAAAAAGAAGACGAAAAAAAAACAGGAAAAACAGGCTAGAAAGAAAAGAAACGAGAGACGGAACGGTCGAAGCGGCCTCGAGGGTGAATCAGTACCGAACCTAACCGCCGGCATGCGAACTATCCGTTTGCAAGTTTCCACCCCCTCGTCTCTTGCTCTCTTTCTCTCTGCAGCTTTTTTTTCTCTGGCCAACAGTTCGCCGATGCAATTCACCGTTCTCTCCATCCACGGGTCTTTCTCCACTTTTTTCAGCGCCCCCGCTTGTTATTCCATTCTTGTTGTTCCATCGGAGGATTCCCTGCTACTTTTTCGTTGTTTTCCATTTTTTTTTCTTCGTAACTCGGGATGACCACGCGCGTTCTCGTCTTCGTCGCCGATCCAGAATGTTTTACAGCGGTTCTGGCAATTAACACTAATCTATTTATTTTTTAAAATGTAGAATCGCAATCATTTTCCATATAAGCACATATATAAAACTTGGGAATACAACTTTTAGTATAATATTTTCTCAGCAATTCCGACAACTTGCAATTTTGTAAACTTCTAACTTCTCAAAATAGTTCAAATGATATGGTACGATATTAAAATAGTTATCGTCTTTGTAAGAGTGTCTGAATGCTAGTGAGGGTCACTGTATGTAAGAATATTGGGTTTGATCCTATGAGATGTTCCCTGTACGGTGAGGGCATTGTAGGTTTGGCAATTATGGGGGTGGATGGTGGGGTGTGGGAGGAGGGTGCGTGGGTGAGGTTGAACCATGCTTGCGGAGTCGGGTTTCTTTGTGATTAAAGCGATATCTTGGACTACTGTGGCTTTCTGGTCCTGATGGAACTGGGAATGTCAGAGGGAAATGGTACAGGGAAATGGCAGAGGGAAATGGTAAATGTGAAACCTGATGGTTCGTAGCATGGGTCACTGTTTTAAATTATGTACAAATTCTAGAACTCATTGTAGACACAATTAGGATGAAGGAGTTAAATCCTTTTTATTTCGATCGTTCATCAGTGCTGCTCGGAAGTGTATCGTTGAATTTTGACGGGCAGAGAATAAAGTTTTGTAGTTTGATGGTCGAAGCTGTAAACGAATGCGAATCGCTCACATGCTGCAACCGCAGTAAAATTGTAAAATAAAAAATATGACAGGTTAACGGTAATTGAACCGGAGACTTTCGCTTGAACATCGACGCACTTGGTTATTCCGGCAGAATAACTCCGATAACTTCAATTTATATTCACGATACATCTCGCAGGTGAGTAACTTGAATCGTTTATACCTTCGAAATTATCGGACAACTGCTCTTAATATTTTATATACCTGGTGTTACCTGCTGAACGGCGCAGGTATGGTCCTCTAATAAAAACTGACAAACGAGTTCACTAAAAATAAAATAAAACAATACACAAGCAACTACCGAAATAAATAATGCGAGATCGCATGCAGTACATATAAAATATTAAAATGAAGGTTTTATCTTACAACAATTACGATCGCAAATTCACTCTGCAGTTAATTAAATTTTTTAATTAATCCTTGAATCACAACACTCTGAAATATATTATTGCTCGAATTCATCAAATTAATGCCTGAATTAATTTAAGGTTTCCCTGTTGCGTTCCGGTGATAAGATTTTTCGTTCCAACTTTCCTCCATAATTAAATTTTGTAGATGTCAAAAATCACCGAATTTATTATGCACGGAGCATGATATCATCAAGTTTATGGGATGTGCTACCTTGTCGTTCCAGACTGTTGTAACTCATTGCAACATGCAAGCGCATGGTGCAATGTTGCGCAAGTTTGTGCAACATTTCCTCTGGGTCACGAAGATCCTGGAATTTGCTGTTCGCAGTAAATTTATTTTGAGCGTGCAGATAGTAATTAAACTTCTTGCATTTTTATGTAATTTCCGTGTAATTTCGTCATTCGGTGTGTCCCGTGATACTTTAACCTTTTTGTTGACAAGTAGCAGAATCATTGTAGACTTTTATGTTCTCGAATGTAGTCAGAGAAGAATTAATTTACACTCTGTCCCACAAGAGTGAGTTGACGATATCTTAGAAACGTGTCACCCAATGAGGGTGACTAAGGCTAAATATATGTCAGCTTTGTTTCTGATAGTGAAAAGAACAGAGCTTTCCGAGACAAGTGCAGCGTACGCGAAGCCATCAATTTGGTACGAAATGAAAAGCGAAAAGCACCATCACAGTACTACCTCGGCCATCCTAACCCCCTAATGCAAACCCGATAGAAAATGTGTGGTCTATCATTATAGGGCAAGCTGAGACACAAACCTCAATTGATAAAATCAACTGCTGTTTATAAACTATTCGTCCCATCTGAATTTGCCAACGCTAATATGTTCTAAACAGGTGTGAAAACTATATAGAATAAAAATAAGAGACCTATAGCATTGCACGGTTTCTTCTAAATGAGACTGTCCTGGAACTCTTTGAACAGGGTAGTGTAAATTGCAGCGACACTGAATATTGCAGAAAATTTTTATTATTGACATAAGGGTGAAAGATGCTGAGCTTCTTCGTCGTTCTCGACGAAGACAGTTGTGGGTCGACACCTTTACCGGTACAATGATTGTAGGGGTTGTATCAGCCGATTCAACTTCTCCCGCAAATAACATGGCGCGGCATCTGCGTCATCCGTTCGGTAAGGGTGAAGCAGTTGATCCAGTGTGAAAAAGGGCGACCCGTCGTCGTCTGTGCAATTTCCTCGGGGAAAATTGTTTCAGCCCACGCTGTTCGCGGAGAAAGGAGTTCGAATTCCGCGAAAAGGACGTCCGTCGCACGTGTTACGCGCGGTCGCTGTAAGAAGATGCAAAACAGGGTTTCGCGATGGAGTGTGCGCGCGCGTGGGCTCGGGTGGGCGTGCAACCAGCGACCTTCCTTAACCGCGTGGGCATTAAACCGCCGCACGAGCATTCGAAAGTCGTTTAATACCGAATGCACGGCACGACGATGCCTTTCCTGCAGCCTTTCCCGCAAGCTGCGTGGGCTGCGGAAATTTTCCGGCCTGCCACCCGACCGGCTACCACCCCCGCGCTCAAACCAACCCCCTTTCCACGGCGATGTTCAGCGTACGTGTTAAATTGGAGAACTTTCGACGATCCGTCCAGACATTTTAATTGTAAATTGTTCCCCAGGCTTTTCACGAATAATGATGGTTCATGAAGCGGCGGGAATCACGTGCGACCACCCTCACGCATGCGCGTGTCACCCTTTGCTACATTGTTGCACCCTCTCCAGGACACGTGCTCGATATTTTTAAATCGATCGAACACTTTGGCTACTCATTTTATTTAACTTCTGTTTCATACAATTGATTTGGACAATTTTCATTTTCTACATACTTATTCGGACAGCCGCTGTTTTCCAATTTTAACAACGAATTCGTTTTTTTCCGAGGGGGGTGATTGTTGCGCGTAACTTTTTCTCTGGTGTAGACTGCACTTTTTCTGCGCGAAGCACCGAGGGATATTCAGGCGCAATTAAGGGGGTTGTAAAAGGTTAACGGTGTTTCGGAGAGGTGTGGGGGTGGTTTCTTTACATGCTTGAAAATCGAGCCTCTCGACACGGAATGAAGTTATTGCGGCTGTAAAAATTCTTGCAGCGATTACTGGGCCGTAAGGGTTGGTAATTCGCGGCCACGGATTGGCCACGAAACGACTCCGCGGTGGTGGAAAAGGGGCGAGAAGGGGTTGTTTCGCGCGGATAGTATCACACCGGATAATAGTGATTCTTCTGGAGGCCGAGTGTTTTCATGATTAACCGGGGCTCAATTAGTTTAATGCATCGGCTAGCAAAAATAATATGATTGCCTCCTTTTACTAGGCTCGCAGAAAGTTTTGATCATGGTTTCGTACAATTGATCGAGAACACGCGCGCACATCGGGGACCACAAGCTATGAAAAAATTTAATGGTACATTAACGTAGTGCCCTTTGTATCGATGCAATATTCGCTGAAAGCAATTTTCGTCAAATGGTTTCAGTTGCGTATGCAACCGAACTGCCAGGGGACCGGTGACCGCAACACTTGATTAATTATTAGTCGGCGAGTACTTTAGCAAGACTGTAGGTATCTATGGAACAGAGAAGGTTTATCGATTGTCGGGAAATAAACATTCTTGAAAAATTAATACGATTTTTAAATGCGCAATCGTCAATTATTCCGGGAATCGATCCACGCGCAGCAACAGCGACCCATTAATTAGCAAATCGAATTATGTCGAGACGCTCGTGGATTCGATCGAGCAGTTTCAACGACGTTTCTCGGAGATCCCGGAGGAATTAATAAGCGCGCAAGATAGTCCTGAGTAGAGTGGCATTCCACGGAGGATTCCGTAGAGTTCATGATTCGCGGATCTTCGGATCTATTTACGGGCGGTAGCCAATAATTCCGCGTATCGCGGAAAACGGAGTCGGATCAGCGGGTAAAAGGGAGGGGGGAGAGTTTGGTAGGTGGGTTAGAGAAGGGTGGGAGGGTGAAAGGGGGTCCACGGCTAGCCCGGTTTGAAGGTGGTAGGAGTGGGGTAGTACAGAGCGAGACTTGTCGCAAAAGTTTACGAGCCGAGCGAATCCTTAGAGTAATATAGAAGCAGTTTCGGCTTTGAAACCCCATAGCTGTAATTTTCCGTGGCTTACTGCCACTTTGATGTAACTAAAGCACCGGCGACCGCCCACAGTGAGATTAAGGTTCTGCATTCAGGGCCTAGATCCGTTGGTGCGCACCCACACCGGGCTAAGGCAGCCTAAACACGCGGCGCAAACGCGGCCAAAGCTGCCGGAATCCAGAATTTTGTACACAGCGCTACTGTAATCGTTCTCAGACGATATAAATTCTTGGCACGCAATGTAATATATGCTCCCCGAACACCCACGGCCGACGGTTCTTCCTCGCGCACCCATCGCTACGTAGAGGATAGCCGCGATAATAAAGGGTAATTGAATAATAAAAGTGGCTCGGCCACCGCTGTTTCGAGTCTGCCCGACCCGGAAAAGAAATAAACGAGCCGCGCGGCTTTTTCGGCGGCCATCGTACCAGTCGTTAGCGTTAATTGAACAATCGGCCACTACGCGAGCCGACGCAGACCTTGCCGAACAACTGCAAACGAGCTGAATCCAACCCTTACGCCTTGATCGTTGAAATCACGAACGTAGACCGAGTTCTGAGAACTCGGAAAACTGTTGCTGTATTCTACTTCTTCTTTTTTTTTTATTTAAGCTCTACAGACCCTTAAATGGGCCCATTTCTCTTTATAATTTGGTGTTACAGTGCTACAAAAAAGAAGAAAGATTTATATCTATCACGAAGAGATATTATTTAAATAGATAGCTTACAGTCTTCGAAGAAAATATTTGCTTCACTTAAAGACCGACCACATCCTTTCTCACCGAACTCTATTGTACCTCAGCGTCCCCTAAACACTTCGCCCCATCAATCCCCGATCGCTTCTCCAATAAATCCAACAGTTCACATCTAGGATCACCTGCCTCGAAATAACTCATGCTCCTCGATTACTCAGTCGTCGCTTACTGAAAATATTACCGGGCAGAGAGACTCGACAAAAAGAAGGAAATCAGGGTCAAAACTACGGGGAACAACGGCGGAGGACGAAGGGCTCGGGGGTGGAGGGTTAGCTCGTGTAAATTACGAGCGGACAATGGACGAGGAATACTTTTCTCGCGTGTGTAACGGGCCAGGGTGGTGGGAGGAGGGTGGGATTTCGAACGAATTTCTCCGATAATTGAAAACACAGCTGGGAACGAGGACGATTCTGAGGACGGGGGGCGTGGAAGGGGGAGGGGTGTAGTGGAAACTGTCGGAAACCGGCGAACCCGAAAGTTCACGGGTCATCGGGAGCGATCCGTTGTGTAACAGGGCGAAAGTTCAAAGTTCACTGTGCCGAGGAAGTTGTCGGACACGGTGCAGGATGTGCCTCGAATTTTAGAGTATCGTCGACTGCGGATACTTTCGCAAATGTGTCCGGACTCGGAATCTGGATCGTGTTTTACGATCCATATCAATACTCTGCCCGCTCTGTGACCGAGGGGGGTAGGTGGAACGGTGGTTCTAGAGGGGGTGAGAGAATAAGGAGAGAGAAAGAGACAAGCCCGTGGAACCGGAGAAGCGTACGTCCATCGAGGGGATTGAATAATAAAACTCCAGGAATATTTAGTTCCGTGACATTATCTCGCTTTTATCTTCGAATCGAGGAGGACCTTCGTCTTCCATCGGGACAGGGACTCGCCCGATAAATTTCAACGTGAACACCTATCCCCGGCTACAACTTGATAGCATTAAATTTAAGAGGCTGCTGTAATGACTTCGGGGGTGGCTGCGATTCGGACACCCCCTTCTGGACCATCGCCGCGTAAAACATGATTCCACGAATATCTCCATGGTCGCGCTGTCGAATGAAATTTTTATAACACTCCCAGATCCCTTCATCCGGAATAATTCTTTTGGAGAGGCAGAAGTAACATGTGCGTATATTTTCGCGTGGCGAACGTTCGTTGAAAATGTACAACATTTCTTCTGTCTCTAATTTGAACATGTCAAAAATAACTGCCTGATGTTCTTAATCTGTTCGGGCGATCTTTACAGTCTTGTTCGCCATGATTTTCGCGAGAAAAGCATAAAATCGGCAGTTAAAACGAGTGCTGCAAATAACGGTCGAAGTGCGAGTTATAGTTGCAATAATTTCGCTGAACGATGCGGCATAGAGACGCCTGTTTGCCGAAGGAACGAGAACGAGAGAAAAACGAAACGAGCACGGGTTATCATTACACGTGGCGGTAGTTACCCGTGCGAGGGAAATACGATTAAAGCGAGCGGAATTACTATAATTCGGATCGGAGAATGACAAACATCGGCGCAGCAATCCTCCGTGCACCGAATATCGTAATGTTACTTGTTACCGAAGGGGTCTCAAGGCTCGCGAGCCATACGATCGATACTATTTCCACAATTAGCCTCTCGTGAAACGTAATTTTCACTATTACTCGGTTTGCGAATGGTTTCCGATCAATTTTACGATAAACGCGGCCAGATAGAAAGAAAACAACTCCGTATTAACCGTTTTCTTGCAGTTTGCGTAATCATCGGGTTGTGACTTTTAAACTGTTCCGGGATTAGGCGTGTGATGTTCTGATGATGAAATGGGTCACACGATTTTAATATTTCACAGCATTTACCTAGTCGGTATATTGGGAGTCGATGGACTATAGATCTGCTATAGATCTAAAAGAATCTTGATGATTCGCGGAATTGTAAAGCGGACAGTGGAACCGCTTTGACGCATCATGCTTTATCCACAATTGCTACAGGGTGTCCCAAAATTCGTGTAGTTCCCGGAAATGAGAGGTTCCTTGGGTCATTTGAAGCGACATTTTCCTTTACAAAAATGACGTCGGCAGCTTTGTTTAGGAATTATTAACGAAAAACACGGACCAATCAGAGCGCGGCTATAGCGAACGGAGTCCGACTCAGCGACAGGTCCCACTTAGCATGGCGGCGCCATTGGCTGAGCCAGAATCAATCCGCTGTAGCCGCGCTCTGATTGGTCAATGTTTTTCGTTAATAACTCCTAAACAAAGCTGCCGACGTCATTTTT